>KN884703.1:55033-78308 GCA_000934455.1 Apostichopus parvimensis
GCGATCAACATGTTATTGTCTTAGATTGTGCATTTCAAATGTTTTGAAAATTATAGTTCACTCAAATTGTGAATGAAACTTAATAATTAACAGTAATTGACGTCCCTGGCGGTTTCTTTATAAATGGAATAAATAGTAACACGTATCTGTAATCATAAATTACGATAAAGACTTACCCCCTGCAAATAAACGAATAGATAAAAGGAAAGAACAAATCGTCATATAATAGAGTAAAACAGTAAACACACAAACACGGTGACTTTAATATTTCAGTTTATTGAAATTGAAACAACTAGTTTTCCATAGCTTTTTCGCTGCTTTTGGCTATTAGCCTCACCAGCTGAAAACATGAATGGTTAATGTTAAAAAGACCAATTTATTTAGAAACAATTGATCTATTTCCATTGATATTTCATTCCATATAGGCGATAAACATGTTATTGTCTTAGATTGTGCGTTACCGATGTTTTGAAAATTATATTTCACTCAAATTGTGAATGAAACTTAATAATTAACAGTAATTGACATCTCTTGTGGTTTCTTTAAAAATCGAATAAATAGTAACACGTATCTACAATCGTTAATCATGATAAATACTTACGGTCTGCAAATAAACAAATAGATAAAGAAAAGAACAAATCGTCATATACAAGAGTAAAACAGTAAATATACAAACACGGTGACTTCAAAATGTAAGTTTCAAATAAGTAAAACAACTAGTTTTCCTTAACTTTTCTTTTTTTCCCCAAACCCTGGTTCACTCATACTATTTATATGTAAATAATAAATTTACAATGTAATTTCCAAACAATCGGTTTATCATCATTGACATTTCCATTTAGGTACTCCATAAACATGTTATTGTTTTTAATTGTTCACTCTTAATGTTGTGAAAATAGTCACATTTCAATAAAAAAAAATTAAAAAAAGGAATTGACTGCACTGGTGCCTTCTTTGAAATGGAATAGATCATTATATATATATCTACAAACGTTAATCATGAAAAGGACTTACGATCTGCAATGAAACGAATAGATAGGAAGAAAAAGAAAACAAATCGTAATGCAATAGAGAAAAATGTTAAAACAGCAACACAGTGACTTAAAATGTAAACTAATACAATTGAAACAACAAGTTTTATTGAATGTTTTTGGCTCATCACCTCATTAGCTCATATCTTCAATGGTTAAATATTAAACTGATAAATTTATTTCACTACAGTCGCTTTCTCTTTATTGACATAGCCATTCATATAATCTTTACACATGCTTTAAACTTATAACAAATTGTGGGTTTCCATTGCTGTGCAAATTATAAAATTTCATTCAAATTGTGTATAAAAATAAAGGATTAACAGGAATTAATTCATGTTGATAATAACACAGTTCTTCAAACGTTAATCTTGATAACTACTTACCCACTGTCATAGAAACGGACAGATCGAAAGAAGGAAAGAACGAACCAATATTTAATAGAGAAAAATAGTAAAGTAACAAACACGGTGACTTCAAAATGTCAGTTTATTATAGTTGAAACAAGTAGTTTCCTGAGCTTTTTTGCTGCTTTTGGCTCTTAACCTCACGTGCTGATAATTTCAATGGTTAATGTTAGAGTTACAATTTATTTAAATACAATTGATTTATCTTCATTGACATGGCGATCCATGTAAACAATCAACATGTTATTGTCATAGATTGTGAGTTACCAATGTCAAAAATGTATATTTTACTCAAATTGTGAATGAAACTTAGGAAATAACAGGGATTAATATCCCTGGTGGTTTCTGTGAAACGGGAATAGATGATAGCACCTATCTACAAAGGTTAATCATGATTAAGACTTACGCTCTGCAAAGAAACGAATAGATAAAAGAAAAGAACGAATTAATATATAACAGAGAAAAACAGTAAAAGCAAAAACACAGTGACTTTAAAATGTAAGTCGATGATAAGTTAAACAACTAGTTTTCATTATCTGTCCCTTTTTGAAACAAGACCTGGTTCACTAATACCATTCATGTGAATTATTAAAGTTATATATTTAATTCAAACAATCGGTGTATCTTCATTGACATTTCAATTAAAGTAATCCATAAACCTGTTATTGTATTCAATTGTGCATTCCTAATGTTGTAAAAATTGTCACATTTTTTAATAAGAAAAAAGAATGAAAGAATTTGACTTCCCTGGTGCCTTCTTTGGAAATGGAATAGATCATTATATCTAACTATAACGTTAATCATGAAAAAAACTTACGATCTGCAACGAAACGAATAGATAAAAGAGAAGAACAAATTGCCATACAATAGAGTAAAACAGTAAAAACACAAACACGGTGACTTTAAAATTTCAGTTATTATAATTGAATCAACTAGTTTTCCTATGCTTTTCCGCTGCTTTTGGCTCTTAACCTCACCAGCTGATAACATGAATGGTTCATGTTATATTACAAATTTATTTGAAAACAATTGATCTATTTTTTATTGATTTTTCATTCCACATAAGCGATAAACATGTTATTGTTCAGATTGTAAGTTACCAATGTTGTGAAATTATATTCCACTCAAATTGTGAATGAAACTTATTAATTAACAGTAATTGACATCCCTTGTGGTTTCTTTGAAAATGGAATCAATAGTAACACGTATCTACAATCGTTAATCACGATAAAGACTTACCCACTGCAAATAAACGAATAGATAAAAGAAAAGAACAAATCGTTATATAATGGGGTAAAAGCAGTAAAAAAGAAGCACAGTGACTTTAAACTTTTAGTTTATGATAAGTAAAACAGCTAGTTTTCCTTGGCTTTTACCTTTTTGGCTCAAAACCTGGTTCACTCAAACTATTTATGATTAAATATTCATTCAGATTGTGTATGAAAACAAAGAATTTACAGAGTCATTCAATTTTAAATGTATCATATTCCATTACATTATGACATTGACGCATTCTTATCTATATAATAAATTGCAAAGGAAGCATGTGGATTCTGGAATGACAAGTAAAGTTGATTATGGTCAGCATTTTGGTGCAATTTGAGATTATCAAGGTAGATGTGTAGTCCAAGAGGTACAATGTAGATGGTGAACAGAAAATGACATAAACCGAACCATATGGGACACCAAACGTAATGGTTGAGAAGCAAAGACTGTTTTCCATTGAAAGAAAAACTGATCCAAGTCTGTCTATGAGGTAAGAATATAACTGTTTGTGACCAAAAAAACCCAGTCAAAACAGTTAAATTAATAGATGCATGTTCACCAAATATCCCGGTAAAATGTTGATACGATGTGGGTAGTATCACTTATTCAAAGATACCTTCTCTGTGTAAGGTATACAAAGAAACTGAACACAACACTGGTATTTTATAGTGAATTGGTAATATGTACATGTTTTCACATGATGTGATCCTACCTTTGATCCAGCAACTCAAAGTGTGAATCGTAGTTCAACACAAATCGTTGATGGTTCTTTCATAAACGTCTTTATGAATAATCAATATCTACATAACACAGCCAAAGCGGAATAATGTAGCCTTAGAGCCGATTTCCCAGTTTAAATGTCACCTCTGATATATCCTAGCAACATATAGTTATGGTGTTGGAATTGTGTCGTAGATTTAGGACTAGGACTGGTACTTGGGGTGCCCTGGTCTCTGTACTTGTCTCAGACTTGGTATGCTTTGGGACCCCGCACAAACTTAGACTCGTATGTATTTGTCTCGACTTCAGCCTTGACTAATGAGAGTATTAACATAATTGGCGTACATAGATTTTACTTGGAAGCTTAAACAGGAAACTCTTATGCAACTCACACTTTGTCCGGAACTGCTAGGGATGAAGAATAAGACCAAAAAAGGTTAATACACTTTATTTCGAATAAGATACGTACTGGGCGCAACCCAGGCTTTTATTCCCTGCACCAAAGTTCCTCCAAATAAATACATCCTGTCCTGTAATAGAGAAACTTTTAATGTTTAATGAACACAGTTCAGCTAATTATTTTCACCTAAATTGTCAGTAAGTATTTATTATTTTGCACTTAAAGTTCCATGCGGGATGATCCTACAATAATTTACATTAAGCGCTCAAATCAAAGTAAGGCTTTCCTACCGAAGAAGCAACTCAAAGCGCACGTGCGCTAAACTGTTATGTTAGTTACAGGGCCTTTTTTTCAACCATGACCCAAAAATATATTTTTAATTTCCTTGTTTGGAATATTTTATGTGAAATCAGACACAGTTATTAAAGAGTGACTAAGATCAAAGTGTGATATTGAATATCATTTAGAGCAATCAAATATTGTTTAAAAGACTTAATTGTTTTCGACCCTCTACATGAAATACATGCGCTTCAAGTAAGATAAGAGATAACACTCTGGAATTTCATTACTATGTCTCATTCCTTCTTCAGGTATACGGGACAACTAAGAACTAAGGAGCAAGATCCATTTCTTATCTCTTTTTCCATTCATTGCCAATCCACTATGTTAGCGTGTACCGGGAGAATTCCTCCTTCACATGTGAACAACCAGATGACTACTCTGTGATGAAAAGTGAATTATGCTTCCTCTTGGTATACACAATTGGATTGGACGTGACATCAGTGCTCAACCTACAACATAAGACAATTTATGTTACCTTTTTCATTTAACTATATATGTATTGGTTTACTTAATAGTTTATCAGGCCTATGACACTATAGAAATTGATCTAAAGCTTGAAATTACACCTCATCCTACACTGCGTATGGCGTCGACACTTACTCGTTATCGCTCATCTTGTTTTGTAGTGCTGTTTAACAGAAAAATCAGAAATTGTAGCGGTAAGGTGTTAACATAAACGACATAATGAATGTAATATGAAGTAAAATTATTGTTGAAAGATGTTCATTGATGTCATCAAACAAACCAAACCATTGTCAAGCTTTTGACATCATTCTTACTCTTGTATGAGGCCTAAACACAATGATAACTGAATGGTTAACGAACACCAGAAACACATCATCCATCGTACATGTAGGAGTGCTTTAACATTTCTTTCACATAAAGCTCCTTAATCATTCCCGGTGTAGAAGTACCACATATATTACTCATCAATGTCACATGTTTATCTTCAAATCTTGGTGATGTACCTATATCTTGCTATATAATTCAGTACACTCTAGTATACTTTTCAATTGCTAGCACTCTCCAATTTGGTGGGCGATTTGATTGTTCATTAAAAAAAAAATAAGAACCTGAAAAAACTATACAATGGCTTCTATCCATAATCATCACATGAAATGTCAGAAATGTTTCGTGATGTACATTGTGACGAAGAGGCCTTAACGTTATTTGTGCACAGTCACGTTATTCTGAGTACAAATGATTTTGGAACTTAGAGTAAGGCCGCCTGGAAGCAAATTTCGATAGTGTATTTTGTTTGTATATGGGCACGTAAGATAAGACAATGTTTACAATTTGTTACGGGCTTTCTCAATGTTTTCGTTTTTGTTAAGATGATCGCAAACTACTCATCAAACCATTTTGAAACTCTGTTGAGAACGCTAACTAAATACACTCAATAAATGCGATATTTTACACCATAAAAGTCAAAGGTTGGCAAAGAATCTATATTCCCCTCAGCAATTTTTGTTGAGCAAAAATATTTACCGAAACCATGGCATTGAATGACAGCAAACATGTCTCAAACCACTTTACATTTTGGTATATTTTGCAAATTATGACCATGTAGATACTGCCTCACGAATAATCTAGGTGGTGTTTGGTCACATTAAGTGTATTTGTATTCTGACACAAAACGTTTTTTCTTCACGTTTTTGTTTCGTTCCTTGCTTTTGTCTGCTCGATATTAGTGGGAAGTTGTCTTGTAGAAATAAGACGTATATCAACAATGACGTAGCTAGGTAGCTTCCTGCTCCAGCTGTCGCCTCATTTCTTTAGGACAATGATGACTTGTGTTATCTATGTCATATGCTTGATTTTTCTTGAAGAGAACAAAATGTTCAAGTATTTCTCCCTCCCGTTTTGTGTACTATTCCTCGGCAAACAAAAACAAAAGACACGGAAATCGACCCTAAAATATATACACCTATGGAGAGAACGATTGTGTTCCTTTACATATATCGGTCTTAAGTGCACACACAATTGTCGAGCTTCTACAAAATATCGTCGGGCTACCAATCTCGACGGGCTACAACATTTCAAAATATGTTTGGAGTACTTTAATGTATAGCCTACTGTCGGATTATCTAAACTAAAAGCGTTCATGTTTGAAATACAGGAAACTCTTTAATACCCTTACCAAATAAGCGTCGATAAAATTGAGCAGCGTGGGCAAAATACCAGTTTCCTATGTGCAGCTAGTGTTTTTATTCATAAAGTTATCGCCAGTAACCCATATAAGTTTGCATTTACCTGCAATGATGAATTTAGGTCCATTTCGCTAGCTACCAATTGAAATTACATCCAATGATGAGTTGCCGTTATTCAACATAAACACCAAACATATATATATATGAAGGATGGGCTGTATCTCTCTATCGTGATTTAGTCAAACATCATCACATCACACTCGCAGTATTTCCTTCTATCACAAGCGTACAAGTACAGTAGCATATTTATGTGTACTGACTGTGTGTAAATTCTGCTACAAAGCTAAACGAGTACCCAGGACGTGGACAGGCTCTGAGTGCATGTATTTTTAACCAATCAGCTCAAATCCCCCCCCCCCCCTCACCCGCCCCACTTCCTACATCTACTATGTAGCAAAATCTATAACAGAAGGGTGCTTAATACAGTTTGCAATCGACTGTTGCAATTGCATGTAAAACATAATAAAAAGAGTATTTGAAACGTGTATTCCTTGTGCGTTCTGAAAACACTTTAAACACATCATAATGATGACATAATATAGCTGAGGCAAATTACCATGTGAATCTTGTTTCTGGTTATAAGTGGTGCAATTCGGAAAAAATGTATAATGTGTAAAGAACAGTAATACACTTTTGAGGGACATCGTCAGATAACTATAGGTCCAACAGCCCCCTTATTTTCCAAACTTAAAACATTGGGTTTTCTATATGATGACCAAGATGGCTACTTCTTCAGGTGGAACAACTTCGGTATGAAAGAACTAAGTAATGAGGATAATAAGCTTAGTGTTCGATAAATTCACACTCAAGCTTATGTTGGGAAACAGAGGAAGACGTTGAAGGCATGCAAATAGTTTCCCTTGTCTCTTTTAGTTAGGATACAGCTGTTACCTGCTACAATATATCCAAACATGCATGCAATGCGCAGATCATGATGATATGTCTCGGCTGGTGTGCTGCTTAACTTTAATTTGCCCAAAAAGAAGTGTTCCGACAGACAAATATATATATTCTTTGCATAAAACACATAAAACTTTAACACTTTAGCAGTTACAAATTCTGAGGACTGTTAATCATTTTGAACTAGACCTGCACCATGTTTTACCAGAAAGCAGACCTATTCTGAGGTATTATTTACATGAGAATATCATTAGCTGAAATTGTTTCCAAAAGTAATAAACCAGTGATAGTTTAATATTTTCTGAAAGAAGAAAGAAACATGAAGATTACCGAAAATTATTGCATTGAGTGAGGCCATATAGATATATTAACTAAACAAAAACACCGTTGATCCATCTCTCAGGCCAAACCTCATTTACTCTTACGAATATTGCATATACATGGGAATTTAGACCCAAATTTTACTCAAATCGTGTATTATAAATCTCAATGTATTTCAGCACTTGATTCACGAATCTGTTCCAACGTGTGTATTTGTTACGTTCTACTACCTCGTAACGATTTGCAGTCACGGCACATTGTAATATATTGCACTTCAAAAAAATTGTGATGAATTGTCAACCTTGCCTGTAAAGTTGGTTGGATACATAGGTAATCAGTGTTGGGTAAGATATTTGCGCATTTATTAAGAGTTCAGTATATAAAGACGTGAAGTGTGTATGGCTTAAAGTTGTGTGCCGTGTGCTACAACGATAACAGACATGCGCTACATGATACTGCCATTGTTACAAAGTTGGCTCCACATATATAGAGTACATATACCTTCAAAATGTCATTACACACAGGAAGAAATGGGTGTTTGAATGAATGTTCAAAGCGTTTTAACAAACATAGCATAGCAACTGAGGTCTGTTAATTTGCGCCTCACATACTGTACTTCAGATTATATCAGAGTGATGCCCTCACACTGATCATATATACCCAAATTTTTGGGATGGGATCTCCTACTCCATAGATGCCTAATTATTCGTATCAGCGACTTAGCCAGGAATTTGAAAGGGGGGAGCACTTTTTTTGCGATTTATATGAATTTTCAAAGTTGTAGTAACGACTATCTGAGCGGAGCGCCACCATCGGTTGGCGCAGAGCGTACAAGAAAACTTTTGGTTTTAAAAACCCCCCAGGTGGCCGGAAACGGCCCTTTCCTTCATTCTGGTTCCCTGGCCTCTTGCTAACTTGAGACACCTCATTCAATATCACTTTTAAACCCCAAAAATAAACGAGTTAAAATAGTACGTAATTCAATACTACATAATGTAGGCTATTTAAAATTAGCAAGGTTCATGTACAGAGTAGTCTAACTTTTGAACTTCTGATACTTGTAGATACAAAGATAGGCCAGAAATGTCTTTGATACAACAACTATAGTCAGTTATTGTCTTTGATACAACTGTAGCTAGTAAATGTTTAAATTAGCCTAATAAGAGAAGGCGAGAGCTATCCGACAATTGCCATCTGATGCAAATTTCTCAACTGTTTTCTCAACTGAAATATTATCTGGGTAAACGGGTTTTTTAACTAGCTGTTAATAAACTGACAAGATCGGATCCTAGTCTTTTTTGGCGGGTATAGTGTTGAATGAAACGGCACGCGATAGAAATGACGGCCTAGATGACAGAAGAATATAGGTCACCTAATTTAGCCGTATTCTTGCTACGTTCATTTCAATAGTTTTCCTGTCTAGACTCTTAAACTCGTCCAGCAAGCTTATGGATTTAAATTATGGGTGTTCTTAAAAAAAAGATAACTTGGCCAAAAAAAGTGTAGGCCCGGGCCTACAGTGCTACATACTGGCTACGCCCCTGATCATATGATATCATATTATCAGCAGATTTTGTTTCCTGTTTGAATTCTTTTACATGTTCTTTTACATAATATATCAGAAAGACAAACATAGTGCTCTTTTACATTTTTCAAGTAGGATGATTCTTGTTTATTGTCCAATGTCTGGACTTGAATACACTTGACGAACTTAACTGATGGACGATAAAAGTTTCATATTTTGTAATATAGCCAGATATGCAGTAGCCTAAAAACAAATATCGTTATCGCAGTGTATTAGCAGTGTAATAATTATTTATAGGATCTGCGTATCACGTATAATTTCTAGGCTTCATAACATGCTGTTCGTGCAACAACTTAGGACGAATCATAGAAAGGATGAGAACGAACGTTGTTGACATTCTTTTGCATACGATTCGTGACATTCCATAGAGTGCGGTTAGGTAGGCAATATGTATTTTATTACGCAGTGGCCAACTGTAGGCTTGTAATAGGCTATAGGCTAAATTTAGCTAATTGCATCTGCTAAACTAAGTAGTAGTTGAATCAGTAGGCGTGAATGTTACTACGATTATTATCAAGTTAACGGAGCTGACGAGTATTCAAGATCAAAAGAGCACTGACAAATACCATGCTAAAAAACGACAGTTTTTAAATATTTTTCGACACTGAAAGGGGGGAGCAGTCGCTCCCCCTGCTCCCCCCTGGCTAGGTCCCTGATTCGTATTGTATGACAACATCTGTGTGTACAGGAAACACTGTGTATGCTTGTCATAAATATTCCTATATATCTGAAACAGCCTATAACTGCATTACACAGTGAATCGTAAATCCAAAACAGTTATAAGAACAAACCAATTATTTATGCTCTACAGTCTATGCCATGTAATATGACACTGGTTTTCAGATATTACAATAGACGTTCTTTACTAATATTGTCAGTATAAATCAATTGGTAATTTGCATTTTTCCTTATGCTTGAGTAGATCTATTAGGAAGCATAGTTAGACATATAGTTGTATCTTCTACCAAGTAACTTATCTCTGCAGTAGGCTGCATATAAGCACACTACGACATCATTCATATTGGAACCGGGGGGACTATTCGGACTTGCTTAAAATATCATGTAGCTTCTCATATTTCAGCTAAATGTTGATATTGGAGGTCACCCAAATAGTGAAGATGTAATTAATTTACAAGCCCTTGCCCTTCACAAACAGAAAATTCCTTCAGTATGAGGAGATGCTCACCTGTGAAAAAGCAAGCAGACATGATTGTTGAAATTGGGGAGGTCTTAAGAAACGCAACAAACATGCCAAGAGGAACTAACTATGTGAAATAGGTTTGAGACAAAAAGACCCTTTAAAACATCCTAGTATAATTCATTAATCCGTCAGATCAATGCTTCCTATTTAATCATAAAATCATGGAGATTTGCTTTTAGTATGATGTGTGGTTGTTATTAAGTATGCATAGGTAATGATGCCATAATTTATTGAGTAAGATATCTGAATGAAGTACATGAAGGTATCTCTGAACAAACAGATTGTATGAACTTGCAGATACGCAATACCAATAACAGCAACTTCTAGAATCGTGTAATTTCAAGCCAAAAGAGGTTTTGCAGGGATGTCAACGGTGAACTGTACTACATGGGTGCTGTGATATAACACGAGCATCTCTACTTGATGAATAACACATTTGAATGAATAACACTCTTCTTTAGGGTGTGTTTGCGGGGCGGGGGGGGGGGGGGATGGGGGAAGAGGGGTTCCTTTACTTCAGCTCATTATGAAGTTAAAGTTAACAGGAATTACAAACATATAATTTCAGCTCTAGGTTGAAAACCTTCAGAGCCTATTCCAATGTTGAAAGGTAACATGTTCAAACGTAGTCACATAGTTAAAATGGAAATTGCACAATAATTTGTGATGTCATTCATGTACTACTCAATGCTTTTGGATTCTTTAATTCGAGACCAAAATGCTTAGATGACTTTGCAAAATGACCCATTTCATTCTAAGTATTTTGTGAGAAGTGGCCTTGTATAGGTCAACTTACAACAATATGACATTAATCACATTTTGGAAGCAGATGACGAGGCTTTCACTGCTCAACCTTGGTTACATATATGATTGAAAGATTTTTGGTTTCGATTGGAACCTATGCATTCATGTTGGCATGTGTGTGACACCCAGTTTGCAACCCCTGTATTTCCAAAAGGATAACATTGACAAGTCTCATATTTAGTGTGTTGAGTAGAAGAATGTAGGTGGAGTTCAAAGGTCATCTTGGTCAACAGAGGTCACAGTGTGAAAATTATGTAACCACAATATCTCAAGAATAGTAACAGTGACGGGTCTCATACTAATGATGGCATTTACCAATACTGATTAGAAGAACCCTGTTGATGTTGGTGGAGGCCAGAGATCATCTAAGGTCAACCCAGGTCAAAGTGTGTACATCCTCTAACCACCATATTATAAGAAAGGGGACATTGACAAGTATTGACAGGTCTCATACTTTGGCATAGTGTACTCATCTTAATTGGAATAACACCTATAGGCTTGGTGGAGGTTAACGATCATCTAGGGTCAACATAGGTCAAATGCATTTTTGCATTGTGAATCTTGAAGTTGAAAGGTAATATTATGTTAAAAGAGTTCCAAAGGTGTAAAAGACTAAAACATGGTATTGCAAGAAATACTAACTGAGAACACAAGAATGTGTTTCCCACTTTATAAGACCTGTTTCAGTTGCATGACCAGTGCTTAATATGTCATAGTGTAAAGAAAGCCTTACAAATATTGCATGTAATGTTTGAAGGCAAAACCAAATATAAAAGCCACATTTCACAGTATGTTACTTTATGATCAAGCATGTGTTGTTTGTCTTGGTTCCAAACAGAGACAAGCTTCTACGGCACAGAAGAGGGAAAGAACCTCCTTGGAAGAAGATGGTGGATCTTCAGAATGATGATTGTTTTCTATTACATGTGCGTTTTGACAATGTCATGATTTGTGCTGTATTGGTTTTGATGATAATCATAACTTTTGAATTCATGATGACGTATGTGTGTGTGTGTGCGTTTGTGACCCCCAACTTGTAAACACGATATCTGCAAAAGAGAAGTCGGACCAATTTCATATTTGGTGTGTAGAAATACAACATTGGTTACAACAAGTAATTGTTTTATGGCGGTCAAACGTCATTTGTAGTCACCAGAGTCAAATTGTGAAAATCTTCTAAACTGTCTCAAGAAGTAAGTTTGGGCAGATCTCATATTTTATTTGTACATGAACCACATGGAGTACAAGAAGCCTTTTTTTTTTGGTGGAGGTCAAAGGTCAATTGGGATCATCAGAGGTCAAATTGTGAAAACCTTGTAAACATGATATCGCAAGTGGGTAACCTTGGACAGATCTCGAATTTGGTTTGTAGATGTACAATATCAAATTTAAGGAGCCTAGTATTGCTTTGGTGGGGCCAAAGGTAGTTTGAAGTTAACAAACGCCAAACATTTACTTCACCCCTCTCACCTGTCTCTCTACTCTAACGCACCTTCCTAAACATAATATCGCAAGGGAAGCTTGGACAGATCCCATATTTGGTACGTAATTGAACCACATTGAGTACATTGAGTACAAAAAGCGTAATGTAGGCAGAGGTCAACGGTCGTTTGAGTTCACCAGGGCCAAATTGTGCAAACTATGATTTACACAATATTTCAACAAGGACAGATGTCATACATAGTATGCTGATGTATCACACATAGTACAATAAAGCCTGTTGTGGAGGTCAGCGGGTCATTTCAGGACAGCCTGTGTCATTGTGAATTCATTGTTTGTCACTTCACACTGCTTTTCACTACATTATTAAGATCAAGTATGTTGTACACCCTCATTATACACCACGTCAGATTCATAAAGAAAACAGCTCAAGTTACATCATCGAAACCACAATGCATTTCTTGCATTCTTGTTACAACTAAATTGTTAGTACATGAAGCATTCAAGTCTTTCTTAACTCTTCCCCAAAAGTTTTGGAAGCACCAAGACGGAGCCAAATCATTTTGAATCTCATGTTTCAATACATTAACAACTCAGATAACCCGTCTTAGGTTACTGGCAGAACAGTTTTCGAAATGCTTTTAGATGTCATGACATTTTGTACAACAGTCTGCTAACGCTCCTAGAACGTCCCATAAACAGCTGATATATATTTCTTGAAACGTTTTGTAATGCTAATATCGAAATGATGTAACGTCATGACACCGTTCTCCTGTCTTTCTAACAGCTCAACATCTGGCATTCTAAAAGTAACCCTAAAACATGATTTAAACAGCTGCAAAATGTTTTTAAGAACATTATTGACACGTAATGCTAATGTCAAAATGTTGTAGAAAACATCGTCAAAAAATTCTTCTGCCTTTCTAGTGGCTCAACATAAAACATTCTAAAGATATTTATACAAAGTTTTTTAACGTTATCTAAGCAGCTGCAAACATTTGCTGAAACATTTTAGAAACGTCATGCTAATATCTTAACGTTGTTATAGAAAACATAGTGAAAAAGTTCTTCTGACGTTCTAGTGACTCAACATTTAACGTTCTTATATTGTTTACACAACTTTATGCCGATATTTCTACACCTTCTATAACATTGTATAAACGTCATGCCAGGGCTCATTATAAAGAAAATTTTAAGGCTGTCCTTCGGAAAACATTCATGCCTTTATATTTGGTTGTCCAATGAAAGCACCAAACAATACCACTGGATTTGCCTGACGTGGTACATCGCACACCTCGTGTGCACTTATGTTGCTAAATATATGCCCAGGGACTATTATGTACAGTAAAAGATCTCTTAAAAGGTGAGGAGAAACCCCATGAAAAATCCCGGGTAAGCGCCAGACACTACCGGCCTTTGTGAAAAATATTACAAGGAAAGCCTATTATTCTACATGGTGGGCAATTTGTGGGAAATGTAGCAATCACTACTATGTATATGGTTGGAAATTATAACTAGGGAAAATTAAATTGATTTCTTAGATTATCATCATTCGTTTTGCAGGGTTTTTTTTCAAATGGGAGTGAAGTCGTGGTCCCAAGCCTCTTCCTTTCTTTATTTTTCATGCAATCGTACATATTATTATGAAACCTAACAGGCAATTTTGCTGGTATTGAACGGGTTACACCGAAACCGGTTTCGACTAATACCCCAGCAGTCTGTGAAACAATGCATGGGGGGTACGGATTATGATCATGCACACCAAACTAGAGGGGTGGACCGCGGTTGTGCTTGCCTCACCCCTTTCCCTATGCTCCTCCCATCTTAAAATGGCGTGCACTCCTAGGAAAAACAATAGCTTAGAATAAGCAAAACAAGGGGAGCGTGGTGGCCGATTGGCTAATGCATTGGTTTATATATGATCTCATGATTGTGGGTTCGATTCCAGCTCTCACCATTATATTGTGTCCTTGGGAAAGGCACTTTTATCTCCACTGCCCCTCTTCATCCAGGTGTATAAACGGGTACCTGTTAGGTAACTTAGGCGTGTGCGCTGGATTCTCAGCAGCCAGCCTGATGACCAGGGATGCAAAGCGCTTTTAGATGGCTGTGCCATATAAAGCGCTATAGGAACTAACATAGCAAAACATAACAAATCATCAAGTAAAATTACTCGGAGATTAATTGTTCGGAGATTAATAATACAGAATAGTGTCACTATAACTAATAGTAAATTAATAGTTACTACCATCAGTGACCAACGCCTACCCCCCCCCCCCCATTGTGCTTCTTCAACCGCCATCCTCACCTATCTTGCCCCGGGCCTCGGTCCATTGTCAAATCCTTTCCAGGAGTTTGGGGGCTTATATATGAAAGCTCGAATTAGTTACGAATGCAGGATTCTGAATCTGGGACGCAAGCTTTTAACCAGGGACGCAAAACCGTCCGGCAAACATTTTGGGGGAAACCCCAAGTATACACAATCACAGCTAGGCTTATGAAAAACATTACAATTTTTGGAATGAATATCTTTCTTTCTTTTCAAAAAACCACAACTTCTTCTCAAAAGAACCAAATTTCTATTCCTTTGTACAGATGATTGTATTTGTTTTAAAACAAATAAATCGTCCCCGTTTTCGCGTAGTGGCGAATGTGCACTTTTGGCGAATTTTAGTTAAATATTGTTCTTACCTATTTCCAGGGTGAAGAATCGATTGAGCCTGGTTAGAAGTTCTAAAACCATCTAGGGTTTTAGTTATTTCTAACTGGATTTTGGCGAATGTCCACCTAAGGCCCACTCTCGTTTTACATACTGACGAATACTTTCGTCATTGTAACCGCTCAGTAACATAATGTGTCTAAGGTCCATGCGTTTTTTGCATAACGACGAATATTACCCTTTGGAACAAGCCGAGCGTAACAACTATGTCATACTGATTTGAGAACCAACTAAGAGTTGTGATATGAGTGTACGTGCTACTTGCAAAAATCGATTCATCTGTACGATCACCATGTTTTTGTAAATAACTAATTGTAATAAACACTGCTACGAATCAACCAATATTCTCCATGAACTATCCCTTCATGGTGGCAGCGGTGGGATAGATCACCCATCCATGTATCGACCCACCCTACCAGGACAGAAACTGAAGCAAAATAGGCCGAACATTTGTGGAAATGGACAAATATCTTCACCTCGTTTCACGACGTCTTCGTTACTGCTCAGTTATCGTGTGTAGGCTTGGCATAGGCTACACACACTACACGAACTGTGTGCATCTGTCTATATCTACAACAGTAACGTAACGGAGAAACTCACCACTACACTTTTCACTGTACATCGTTGCGAACAGGTTACGAACTAATTTACGTTACAATGTGCCTTTGTAACGCGCATGCTCACGGTGCGTAATACCGCGCGCCACTGGACAGTAAAATCTAGCTTAATCTACCAGTTCATCGATGACTTTTGAGTCAAGATTGGACCTTTTACCTAATCTCATCAATGGAAAGACGTCAACCTTCTCAGCTGTTATGAAGGAAATCTAGGCCGTTGGACCACACCAACCGAGGGACGGACTTGAGGAAGACCACCCAGGATTTCATTTGCATTAGTACGTCACAGTTTTTCATACCATACAGGATCTTAACTAGCCAACTCACAAATTAATATATTTCTTCGGACGAAAACGCAATGCTGTGTTGTTTACCGTATAGGATTATAAACACTGTTCAACGTTATACATTGGCCTAAATTGTACTGGTACAGTACTGTGGAACACAAACAGTAATAATACTGTTATTTTACATGTGCATTCATTGGAAATGTGACTCTATGAATATACCGTTGTCAAGTACAATTGTAATCATTGACATTTTTATGCGTCACATGACTCACATCGAATGACAATCGAAGTACCTAGGCCTACTTTACTATTGGTAAACAATTCTCGACATAGACCTTATATAGGCCTGCCCACGCTATTTTACATAGGCTATCAGAAATATCAACACCATAGGCTACATATTCCACAGGTGTTTGTTTATTTATGTTATCCAGTTTGTGGACCGGTACACCACATCATGGCAAAATTTCCTGATATGAACAGGTCTGCCACTGATGTAGGAGAAGAATTCAAACTATTCAAACAAAGAATAGAGTTATGCTTTCTTGATCATGGCATAACCGATACTGTAAAACAGGCTATCAAAATAAAGATAGCGGTTGGAAACAATGGCCTCCGCACAATTAATGCCTCTGGTCTATCAACAAAAGACCAGAATGACCCTACAAAACTGTGGTCCCCCTTTGAGTCTCAACTCAAATTAAAGTCAATTTCCGAATCCACAGGCTGGAAATAATGAGATATAACAACAAGATAAAAAAACGTTGGATAAATTTGTTAACCGTTGTCGACATAAAGCTAAAGAATGTGATTTTACTGGCTGGAATTAATGAGATATAAACAACAAGATAAAGAAACGTTGGATGAATTTGTTAAACGTTGTCGACATCAAGCTAAAGAATGTGATTTTACTGACATTGAATTGTCAGAGAGAGTCATTGAGTTAGTTACAGCTTCTGCCAAATGCGAGGCATTTCAACCAGATCTGCTAGACAAACCTAAAGGTTATGAACTTAACAAAGTCCCCACTGAGTGGAAGAAGTACGAAGCCATAATAGCGGGTGAACAATGTCTGCACCACCTACATTCTGGGGCTTCAATTAATTTGGTTATTTCTAACAGAAAATGTGGGAATTGTGGGCTTTTCCATCCGCCAAAACAATGCCCAGCATACAATGATACGCGCAGAATTTACCGTGGTAGAAGGTCAACACAGTATCATGAGGTCAGTGAACAAGATGAACAGTCTGCACCAGAAGAAACCTTTGATAGCGATGATCAATCCTTTAGTAAGAAATTTAACTCTGTTGTAGTATCTGGTATGTGCCTGAATGCTATAAGCCATTACCAAAGAGCTGAGGCGTGTACCACACTTGATGCTATGTGCCCCAGCCTAAGAGGGCGACACCACCTTAAACTTAAAATTGACACAGGTTCAACGGTAATGCTTTACCTCTGCGAACAATCAAACAGGTGTACGGAGACACCCAGTGGAGGTCACATGTAAAGCCAGACAATGTCAAGCTTTCTGCCTACAATGGTACTGAGATACCATGTGTCGGATCCATAATCATAACATGTCGTTACAACGGATCCCCCTGGTTAAAGCACACTATCTACGTGGTAGATGTTCCTGGGCCAGCAGTAGCAGGATTGCCACTATGTGACGCGCTCACAATCGTTACCATCCATGCCAGCACTGCTGAAATGAAAACCAAGATCAATATTGTAGATGATCTTGACAACACTTTTCCAGACCGATTTGATACCATCGGTAGTTCCAAGACACCTGCAAGACTGATTCTCAAAGAAGATGCAACACCGTCAATAGATCCACCTAGAAAGTATAGCATACACTTGAAGGACAAACTCTCAACGCCTTGCTCGACAAGATGGAGACTGACGGCATAATCATAAAGGTAAACCATCACACTGACTGGTGTAGCTCACTCACCGCAGTAATTAAGAAGGATGGATCCTTAAGAATATGTCTGGACCTAGAGAGGCACAACCAAAACCTGAAACGGTGCCCACACAAAATTCCAACTTTAGAAGAACTTAACCCAGCATTTGCCAAGGCAAAATATTTCTCAAAGTTGGATGCAAAGGCAGGTTATTGGTCTGTCCACCTAGCTATAGACTCACAATAGATGACAACCTTCCGAACACCATTTCGGAGATACTGCTTTCGCAGGCTTCTCTTTGGATTGGCCACACGTTAGGACATCTTCCAGCAGCGAATGGATAACATCATCAGTCAAGTGCCTGGATGCGTGGAGATTGCTGACGATATTGCTGTGTTTGGTCTAACAGAAGAGGAACATGACTCCAACCTGCTCTCTCTTCTTACCATTGCCCGCGAAGAGGGTCTGGGGTTCAACATTGCCAAAAGTCTGATCAAAACCGATGAAATTAATTTCTTTGGATCAACATACTCCAGCTTAGGAATCCGTCCAGATCCTAGTAAGATAGAGGATGTAATTGCTATACCTACTCCACAGGACAAAGGAGACTTACAGAAGTTCTTAGGGTTAATGAACTTTCTGTCTGCTTATATTCCTTCATTCTCGGAAAAGGCTCCACTACTCAGAGATATTTCAAGTAAGATGCAACCTTTCTCTGGCATGCAGACCATCAAGCTGTTTTCAAATCCCTAAAAAGGTCTGTCTCAGCCGAATCATGTCTGCAGTACTTTAATCCTCACTTGGAAACTGTACTGTGGAGCTTGCCTTCTACCTCCTGCCGAATGGGAAACCAATTGCTTTTGCCTCAAAGAGCTTATATCCAGCGATTTGACGCTCGAAATTCTTTATCACCTCATTACTTTATTAAACAACAAATGAGAAGGCGTGTTTCCTTGTTCTGGAAATTTTGTTCAAGATAAGTTCTCATTGTGAGTTCTCATAGTAAACATATTACCGACCATAGCCTGCTTCCTGTTGTAACTTTTTATTCGTGTTATGGAGTCCTGACAAACCCGTTGGATACATGAGAATCAGCAATTTTATTTGTAATTTACAATCAAGATTAAACTTTGGCGGTATCAAGTTGCACATCAATCCTACTGTTTAAAGATTATCCTGGTGTGGAAAGGAGTTCAAGGGGGAAATTCTACAGGAAAATTCTGCATGGTTTTATTGAGGTCTTTACCAAACTCCCAAGAGGATGTTCTTCATGTGGATTATAAGAGTTTCAAGTACATATTGTTCGAAGAAGAGTGACAGTAGTATCCTATTCTAATTAAGTATCACCTCCCTGCTTGAAGTTGCTGCAGGGCTACAAAGGGAGAGTCATCATTTCAGTTCAATTTCCCCATGAATTATCCTATGTATAATCATTTTTTAACTTATTGCCCAGGCTGATATAGATTCAGAATATAATGTTTGTGACTGTCTTCCAATTTCATGTTCGGACTTTTACTTCATTAACTTCCTTTGAACAAACTAATCTCTGTAAGACTGACGTGTTTAAAGTGTGAGAAACATGTCATGAGACAAAACAAATTAGCATATTGCAACCTGCTCTGTCCTATTTGTTTTATTCTTTCCTTTTTTCTATTTTATTTCTTTAATGTTTGTGAAAAGAATATCGTGTTTGCAAACAACCTGAACATATTGTCTGGAAATTGATGATAAATGAATCAGACGAGGTGTTCGTTTGGGGAGGGAGGTAGTGGCTGACATTGTTGATAGAATACAAGTATTGCTGCCCTTTCGAAAAGCATTGCTATTATTAGGAAATGACACCGTGCCATTTTTATGGGGATGTAGAGACTGAAGCCTTATTCATAAATCTGTTCTAAATTACACCCCTTTTTGTCCATTAAGAAAAATGTCATAGTTAGAAACAACGAACCTTTATCAATGGCAGTGCCTGGGTTCAAATGCAATTTGTCTATGCAAATATTTGCGTCACGCATGGCCATCACAACGGGGTTTAGGGGGGGCATGGCCCCCCCCCCCAACTTTTTTGAGAGAAAACTCGGCGGTTGAGTGAGAAAAATAAGGAAGTGTAAAAATGGAAACAATAAAGTGGTAATGAAGGTCAAGAAACAGATGTCAGGCCCGTACGGAGAGGGTTGGGGCAGTGATGACATTTTCAAGGTCAGGGAAATGTCTTCCAGCTTCCTCAGTGTTGTTATTAGCAAGAAAAATATATTGGAGCTCATCACAGATAGGTCACGGACTTAACAAGACCCCTCCCCAGGACACAAATCGATAACCCACCATCCCAACCCAACCCCCCCCCCTCTTGCACTCAAAATTCTGTGTATGGGCCTGAGTGTTTTATACAACATTGCCAATTTTGTTTATGATTTATCTTGATAAACACCCTCAGTTCTAGTCCTAAAATGAGCTTTATGCACGGATGAAATTTCATATTGGCTAGGCAACTCTCGTATAAAGTACAGCTACTTGAATTGCCAAATCTTACCCACTGTGTGTTGAGGAAATACGGCTACAATGAAGTTTGAACTTTTAAGTTGGTTATCTTTTACCTCTGCAATTATCATTTCTTGTATCTCGTTGACTTGTTAATTTTTCTTCTTTTTTTCCTCTTCTAGTTTTTGTTTTTGAGCAACGCACAACGTCTCATTTATTTCCTGTAACATCAAACTATGTATGCATCTGCTTTAATGATTGATATAATAAACTTATTTGCCTTTTGAATGTCGAATTGCCAAAATTTTATGCGGGATAAAATATACTATGAAGTATTTGCGGACATTTTGTACCAGGACATTTTGTCCGGCCGGACTATATTTGCTTTGAGGTGGGGACACAATTTTTCAGCAGATAATGTCCGACCGGACTAAATGTGCTGGTAGAGAGTGTCCCAGCAGACACTTTGTACAGGGGACACTCTGTACTGTCACACCGGCTCTCCTTGCCCACTATACCCCCATATATGACATAACGACGAATATATTTACATTAAAATTACTACTTTGTAAAACATTTTTCGATCAGCAACAAATATGAGAACTCAAAGTTCTATTTGTTATATTTCATATATCGACAACTTTCGGTACAAAAGGTCCATTTTTAATTACGATATACTGAAGTCAAAATGTGAAAATATATAGAGCGCGTTTCCCAAAACTCACTTTTTGCACATTCGTCACTACGCCAGAACGGAGACGAAATCATAACAATCAACCGCAAGTACAAAGTTAACAAAATATCCATTACAGGGTGTTCATACTAAAAATAGTCAATGGTGGTTTCCAAACTTCCTGTGAATCGTTTGGCTAATATCCCTTACCATTGTCTGTAAGCATTATTGTGTCTGTAGTGCTCAATGAACACAAAGGATGTTGTTTAAATACAATTCCTTGTGTTGACTTTGGGTACCAGTCAGGGCAATCTTCCCGCTTTTGACAATACTGTTGTTGCTGTATACTAATTACAGCCTTCATCATTGATGTTTTGTGCACATTATAGAAATATCACTATAGGCTACTTTACGTAACCATTAGTGCATAGGTACAGTATCTATATTCTGTCTTTATTAATAACAAACGTCCAAAATCCGATGCGAAGGGATACAGCTAAAGTTTATGGTCCTCTTATTACGGAACGTACCAAAATTTAAGTTATTTCTTACGTTGTTTCTTATATAAATGCGGGGTGGGGGGGGGGTAGGGAGGAGGGGCGATACCAACAAGAAACTATCACGTTTCTAGACCAGACTTTGACTTTAAAAAACAGGAATTTTCCGAGTTTTGTTCGAAGTCTTGAACAACCTAAGCAGTGTTTTTTTGGTTGTCTTGGATGATCGGACGACCCTTAACTTTCAACCCTGCATGCTAATATCTAAATGCCATGTTTAGAAAATATTGTTCTCCAGCTTTCCTACTGGTTTAATATTGAAAGATACTTTCAGCTGCTTCTAACCTATGAACAAAATGTGCGGGTGAAAGTTCATATATAAGACCACTTAAACAATTTGTGCAGTTGTCTAGAAAATAAACACGGTTCGTTGCAATAGAAGACTGAAGTTCAAATTTCAATTCAAGAGTTCGGAATAAGATATGAAGTGCGAAGAGGTTTTCAAGAACCAGTGTAAAAGAAAGTTACCCTGTCATTTCCCCCTTCAGAAAAGCTATTTAAGTTTGAACAGATGTTGTAGTGTAATGCATATATTGTCTAGACGGGAATCCATCCCACGCCCCCTCCCACCACCCAGAAATTTTCAAGAACGATGATATATACTACACTGTATAGGCTAATTGTTTTTGTAGCACGGTGTGATCTGCTATTCAGGTAGACCTCATTAGCCTAAGCATAGAATGAGATCTCTCCTAGCAAGTTGCCATTGATTAGGTAATTGACACCTTTAGCTATAGTTCCGTGCGACGTATGGAATTTGTTGTCAGGTTTAATAAAAAAAAAATTGCCCATTTGCCCACTAAACAGGACCGTTATGACGGGCCATCAGTCTCAAATCGTGGGGAATTGACTTATACCGATTTAAATCGACATATTCCAATTTCCTTCGACTTATAACAGTTTCAAGCAGCTTAAATTGACTTCTACCGATTTAATTCGACATGTACCAGTTTAATTCTACATATCATCAATTTAAATCTACATGTACCAGTTTAATTCGACATATCATCGATTTAAATCGACATATACCAATTTAAATCGATAATAAGTAAGAAAACAATCGGTATATGTCAATTTAAATCGACATATACCAGTTTAAATCGATGATATGTCGAATTAAATCGGTATATGTCACTTTAAATCGACATATACCAATTTAATTCGACTTATACCAGTTTAAATCGACATATACAATTTAAATCGATGATATGTAAAATAAATCGATATATGTCAATTTAAATCGACATCTACCAGTTTAAATCAATGATATGTCGAATTAAATCGGTATAAGTCAATTTCCGTGGACTTATACCAGTTTCTAGCAACTCAAATTGACATACCTATTTAAATCGACATATGATCGATTTAGCTCATTAACATATTCCAAATCCCGATTTCGGTGATGATTGA
>KN884703.1:106350-128898 GCA_000934455.1 Apostichopus parvimensis
TCTGGAAAAATAACACAGTGTTGTAGGTACCTGTTCAATCTACTTCATTCTGAACCAGTCACACAGTGTTGTAGGTAACTGTTCAATCTACTTTATTCTGAATCAGTAACACAGTGTTGTAGGTACCTGTTAAATCTACTTTATCCTGAACAAGTAACACAGTGTTGTAGGTACCTGTTCAATCTCGTTCATTCTGAACCAGTAACACAGCGTTGTAGGTACCTGTTAAATTTAATTCATCCTGTACAAGTAACACAGTGTTGTAGGTACCTGTTAAATCTAATTCATCCTGAACCAGTTACAGTGTTGTAGGTACCTGTTCAAGCTACTTCATTCTGGACAAGTAACACCTGTAGGTACCTGTTCAATACATTAACTCTCAGAGGACCAGTCTGCTGAGAATGGGAACAATACATTGGCAGGATCATTTGGTCATCTGGTGTGGTAGGTTTGGTCTGTTTTCGTTTACATGAATGCTTGGGTCAAGAAGAAATCATAGACTTGCTTAAATTTACCCAAATCATGTTAAAATCATTACATGTTTGGTTTTGGTTTGCAGTATTCAATTTGATTCGATTTGACATCTACCCCCCCCCCCCCTGCCCGAGGCAACAATTTTAACATGTGGTTTGGGCATACCAATTACATTCTGCTAGGTAACTCTGAAGGCAGTGGCGTAGCCCAGATTTTTTCAGTGGGAGGGCGCTAGGCGGGGGCTTGATCATTTCCTGGGAGGGCGTCTTGTTACTATCTAAGCGGAGCGCCACCATGGGTTGGCGCACAGTGTAAACAACTTTTTAGCTAAAAAGGCCTAGATTGTCGAAAATGACACTTCCCAGGCCTTATAAGCAGGGGCGTCAATCCGATTTGAAAGGTGGGGGGACGTAATCGATTCAAGTTTTATGGCCGCAAGTACTACCTAAGGGGCGCATTTCCTCCTACCGGTTGGCGCGCAGCGTATCAAGAAAATTTCAGATTTCAATACCTGCCAGATCGCTGGAGATTGCACTTGCCAGGCTGGATAGCAGCCATCTAGTTGCGTGATTTCAGGAGAAAATTACAAATTCGTCACTCAGGAAATCTGCAATCAAGTTCATGCGGCCTTAATTTTTTGTGGATTATTTCTGTTATTAGTGATTCCAATTGACATGAACATTAGAACCCAGTGCAAGTTGACAAATGATGCGGCGACTGGAAACTCCAGCCCCATTTCGCCCTATGTTTCAGGATAGAATACCCCTCATTTGTTTGAACCCATGACAACTAACAATCTGTGAATAAATTTACTTCGAAATGGGCACATTATATTGCACCAAGTCGGTCAAGGAATGACCCCAGGGTGTTGGATCTGTCATCGTTGCATCAAAAGTGCAGTGATTTTAATGGATTTAGAAGTGACACAGAAACGACATTTCTCCGAGGGAATGATCAACGAACTCGTATATTTTAACGATAATAGTATATAAAAACAGGTGGCTTGGGAGCACACAACTAACACCCCCACTTGCTCTCATAATAATAAACATCATGGTATGAAAATTACTTTACAGCAATATGCATAATGTAACTTCTTGTGTACAGAGTGTTTAAATGTTAAATACATCAGTTACCAAACAGGAATCGCTTGAACTTGTTGATCTTTGATTTTGTTGCTGGTTTTATAAAATTATCTGCAACCATATCCTCTGTTGGGCAATATTTAATGTTAACCTTACCCTCATTGACCAATGTACGAATAAAATGGTACTTAACATCAATGTGTTTTGATCTTTGTCGGTGTACAGGATCTTTACTCAATGAAATAGCACCCTGGTTATCTTCGAGAATATTAGTACAGTCATAACGTTTCTTGTCCATACCATTAACAACTGAGTTAAGTACAAACTTTCTTGTGTTGTAGCTGCCAATGCCATGTATTCAGCCTCACAAGTGGATAATGCAACTGTGGGTTGCTTCTTAGATTTCCATGAAACGAGTGGACCATCCCCAGTCAAACAAAAACAATAACCAGTTGTACTTCTTCTGTCCTCCACTGAAGATGCCCAATCTGAATCACTGTAAGCAAGTAACCTTAAGGGTTGACTTGATTTCTTGAAGCATAATTTGTGACCAATTGTACCTTTTAGGTACCTAAGAACATGTTTGGCAGTATTCTTGTTCTCTGCTTTAGGTTCTGACAAATGCTGTGACAATCTACTTATCACCCAACTTAGGTCTGGTCTAGTGCATGTCATTTCATAAATCAAACTACCAACTATTTCACGGTAATTCTTTGGATCAACAGCTTCACTACTGTTATATTCCAATTTCTGTTCACATGGAGTGGATCTGGGCTAACAGTTTACCATTCCAAATCTTTCTAGCATTTTGCTGATATATTAGCCCTGGCTCATCTTGATTTCTCCCTCTTTTTGCTCAAAATTGGTACCAAGAAAATATGATATCTTACCCAAATCTTCATTCTAAATTTCTTCTGCATAACTTCCTTGAACTGATCTAGCAGGTGTGTGTTACTAGCTGCCATAATCAGATCATCCAATAATGACTATGATCATGTCATTTTTAATCTGCTTCTTGTAGACACAATGATCTGATGAATTTTGAACAAAATCATTTTCAACAAGGTTCTCATGTAATACTTTATTCCAATTTCTACCCGACTGTTTCAACCCATTCAGTGATTTCTTTAACTTATAAACCAACTTTTCTCCTGTGTCTGATAAAACTTCAAAGCCTTCTGGTTGCAAGTATTATGATTGTGGTTATCAAAGTGGAAAGGTATTCTCATATCCTTGCTTTCAGTTTAATCCATTGTCTTGGAAAATTCTGTTAGCATGCAATCATTTAAAACTAGTTCTATGTACATGTACCAACAATATTAATTTGTACATGATGTGTACATGTGTATAAACTTTGCATTGTGCATTGTGTTAGTATGATAATATAGTACAAGACAAGTACCTTCTTCAGTGTTAAATTACTACTTGTGTACAGTGTATGAGCTGTTGTGTATTTTAATTTAATGTATACATTGAAGCAGAATGTAAAATGGTGGACAAATAAATATTGATACAAACAATTTAGTGTTATTAATTTTAATTTATAACTAAAGAAATTCAACTTTTATGAGATGCAAATTAAAGTAAATGAAAGTATGGTATACTTATTCAACTTAACAACTGCAATTCAGTCATTCTAGACTCATGACCCCAATGTGTACAAGACCTCATCAGGACTCCTGACCCCAACGTGTACCTCATCAGGTTAACATTAATTAGTTATGAATTAATGAAGTTCAGTAATGAAATTTTTGGCTGAAGAAACTTCATCGTAAATCCCTTTCAGATATGAGATATCAATTTGAATCACTGTTTTTCTTTTGCTGTTCTTTTTCATTTTTGTCCTGTAGCTGGTGCAGAAACGATCATTACCACAGACCAGGGAGTACGAGGAGGCAAACTTATAGAGCTGAAGAAGACAGTCAACGCTGCCCTGGATCAGTGTCCAGGGGTCAAGAGAGTGTTTGTATCCCAGAGAACTGGAAACCAGGTCCCGACACATCAACTAGACATTCGGTTAGAACAGGTAGGCCGTAACAATAGTTGTGGTTTTAATATCAGAACGAGTAATTAATTTCAGATAAATTGAACACAATAGTTTTGTTCTGGTACAAAAGAAATTTAAGAAGCAGATAAGAGGAGAAAAAAAAAACCTGTAGAGAGCTTTAACTGCCTGATGTTGGAAGTTCTATTATCTTCTTGGGTAAAGTAATTTATATTGAAGTTTATTCACCATTGTTGGTTTGTATGTTTGATATCAATGAGGATGATCAACTCGACTGGGTATGTGATGTTCTTGATATCGTTTTACATTAAAGTGTCTATTAATTGGTGAATTAATGAATCCAAACCTGATTGTTTAGACTATGTAAAGCCGTAAGAGTTAATATGGTGTTTAATTTCACATTTAGTGAAAAGGGTGTACTTGCTTATTATGGAAAAGGAACTAAACAGAGGTGTATAGAGATTGAAATGGGTGAAAGGTGTAAAGTTCACTTTAAAGTGACATTCCCCGAATTTAATACCCTTTCAGTTGCTGCCATTGATACCTCTGAGAATAACAATAATAATAATACATAATTTTTACATAGTGCCAAACAAACTATGAAATATTGCTTGTCTGTGATTTTGTCATTTTTTGGTATCATTTGGATCCAATATCTCTCAGTTCAAACTTCATATAGACATATTCTAACTGTAGAGGCCAGATCATGATAGCATAATAGGCCAAAACATACCACAGTGTTTAAATATGTTGTCATATCTAGATATATGATATTCATTAGTTTTGCTCATAAATGATAAAATGGCAAAATTTCAACCATTCCAACCATTCGTAGCTACCGAATAACTAGCAAAATAAAATAAAAGTGTTAGCAAACTGCTTATCCACTAGAGAGCCTGTGTAAAGAGAATGTGTAAAAGTAAGTTGGCCTGACGTTTCGATCTTAGCAGGATCTTCTTCAAAGGCTAAATGACAAGTAACAGTAACAGAATGGACAAAAACACACACAGAATACAGACAGGTTAATGAACATGGTGAACACAAATAGATAAGGGGTAAGGGGATTAGTAGACAAGGGATGGAGAGAAGAAAGAAAGAAACCAACAGGGGAAGAGGAGAGGTGGGAGATAAACAGTGTAGGGACAAAGAGAGGATTAAGGGAAGGGGGTAGGGAATAAACTGGAGAAGGACAAAGGCAGGCAGGTGTGGAGAGAAAAGGGTGGAAGAGAGCTATAAGAAGGGGAGTAAATGGAGGGGGGGGGGGGGGAATAACAAGCATGATGCAGCCAGCCTGCAGGTCACTTTGCATTTGGAGGATTTTAAAGTTTTCCATTTGGTATTATTAAAAGACTGTTTGTGTAACAAACAAAACTAATTGTTATACTATGATTGCTTTGTTACTGGCATTTGTTTAATCTCTTGATTGTTGTACATCTGATCATTCATGCAATTTTGCTTTCAGAAAATTGCCTTAATTGATCCAATTTGGTGTCAGTTCAAATACTATTTCATCCATGCATTAAAAATATGAATATTTTATTTACAGGAAATGGTTTCTGAATCAACTGAGTGTCCTCCAGAAATCATGAATGCTAATGATCACCTCTTTATGCTTACACATCTGGTTCTACCGGATCACCTAAATGGTTAATCCACGCCCAGGCAGGTTATCTACTATATGCTATGATGGCACACAAGGTAACTTGACCCTGTAGTGTAAGCCAATAGATACTGCTTGATCCAGTACCAAGCTAATCCACACAGGCAAACTATTTGTTATGTGCTCTGACAGCACACTTGATGCAATATGCTATGATGGCACACAAGGTAACTTGACCCTATAGTAAGCCAATCGATAATGCTTGATCCAGTACCAAGCTAATCCACACAGGCAAACTATTTGTTATCTTGTGCTATGACAGCACACTTGATGCAATATGGTTGTATATTACTACATGCTATGATGGTGCATAAGGCAACTTGATGTTATAGATATTACTACATGCTATGATGACATTATTACTACATGCTTAATGCTATATATATATATATTGCTACATGCTATGATGACAGAAGGAAACCTAATTCTAAATAGTGGTATATTGCTACATGCTATGATGGCACACAAGGAAACTGAATGCTATAGATATTACTGCATGCTGTGATGACATTATTACTACATGCTTAATGCTATATATCTAGCTACATGCTATGGTGACATATACATATATTACTACATGCTATGATGGTGTATGGAGAATGTGATGCTATATAGTGGTATATTTACTACATGCTATGACACTTGATCCTATATAATGTTATATTGCTACATGCTATGATTATATTGATCAAATTTTGGCAGTCAAGTAATTTGGCCAATGCAATGATACTATGTCTAAGGCCCTGTAACAGGTTGTTATTGATGTTTTAAGTACAGCTAACTGCTATTATTATGTTGCAGAGTGTACCATACCATAGCTCCCACCTAACAATGCAGTGCTGAGACTTACAACAAAGTGTGACTTTTTGGTCACCTTTCCTTTGTTGACAGAGTTTAGATAATTGTTATAGATTAATTGGAGCATAAACAGACAATTCTTTCACATTGAAACTGGAAAACCCCTTGTTTGATTGCAAAAACCTAACCAAGCAAGTCATATTTACAAGTAATTCCATTTTCAAAGTTAAAAACACCTAATCATTATAACGTTATGTATGACCACAGTTCATATTTCCTGCTGAAAGAGTTTTCCAGTATTTTAGTATGATTCTCACTCACAAATTATTCAAGATTTATGAAAGTTCCTTGTACACTCAGCTATTGTCACTGCCGCATGCCCAACATGCCTTGGTAGGTGCAAGGTTTTCACATACTAAGCTACAGTAGACTAGAAAGACAGACATTGTCTTGAAAAAATGTCTTATTCAGATAGGATTGTCATCTAGATTGGAAATATCCTATGGACAAATTTATGGGTCTTTGCTTCAAGCTAAATAGCCCTGAATAGTACATATTTCATAACAGGTACAGTAGCGTTAAGCTTTAAAAGTAAGCCATGTGTTGTTGTACATATTTTTCTTTTATTTGTTGTCAGTTTGTTTTTGACTATTGTCCTGGAGATATCTATGCTTGCAGGCTGACGTTGGTTGGATAACAGGTCACAGTTTTGTCGTGTATGGTCCCCTCTGCAATGGTGCTACTTCAATACTCTTTGAGAGTGTTCCAACCTATCCAGACCCAGGTTAGTTCTGTTGTTCTCATCACCATGGCAACATATTGTAGGGACCAAGTGAGAGAGAGAGGGGACATGTGTACACTCCAGGGTCTGGTGCAGTTCTGTTTATTGACATACAATCACAATATAGTACTATACCACAGTAGGCTGCACTAACAGTATAGTCAGTTTTGTGAAGTTCGGAACACTGCGAAGTTCGGACATCCCTAAGACATACACGATTTCACCATGACAACCTACGGCAACAGCCAATTTCACGAAAAAAGTACAAAGCTACAGTTATTTCTCTCCAAAATGACCGGTGTGCAAGCAAGTACTTAAATATTTGTCAATAAAAGGAAGTTATAGTTTTGGGATGTCTTAAGGCTTAGATGTCCGAACTTTGCAGTGTCCATTCTAACACATATATCCCTAGCTAACTAATACTCACAAGGTTATAACCACACCCAAGCAACCTACAGTAGTTGCCCAATCACAAACATACAGGAAGAATAACAGTTTACCATAGTATAATACAATGAGACCAGAGTCAGCAGATGATTACATAATAACATCTGGACATGGAGACACTGCAAGTAATTACTATAATAACAGGTGCACAATAAGTAAAGGTAAGTAACAATAGGCAGTAGATACATGCTATGTAGGCTGGAACCCTACAATACTACTGACAACCAGTGTTATTTGGCCACAGTTTATGGCAGTTAGTTCCATTCCATAGCCACCTTTCACTCCCCAACAGATTCACTCAAGTTGCAATGGTCTGTGCTTACTACTGTATACAGTACTTCTTCTTACCGCAGGAGTTGAAATTGATTATCCTCAATTATAGCTATAATGAAGATAACAACTTTAGCCTTGATTCTAATATGCAAAGTAGACAGTTGTTTGTGGTTGATGTTATGGCCGCAAATGTTTGCGAGATATCACAAGTCTTTTGTAGTCGTTGTTATGCAGGAATGTGGGTTGCACAACAGCGCAATATGCTGACCATGCATTGGCGAGAGTTGGGAGTTAATCCGTGCGAGCGGCTCGCAAGGTTCCAGGTCACGCAAAAATCTTGTATAAATGGGTTGGCTATTACCCCAAATAAAATATGTATAAATGGTAGTTCAGTAATGAAATTACTGATGTTTGTTTGAGGCATCTACCAACTCTTTGAAGATTTACAGCATTTGTAACAAAATAGGTGTAGCAAAAGTATACGAATATATGCAAATTTACACAGTTCTTTGTAGCTTTTCCATGTTTTGTTCTGTCTAAATGTTATAGATGTAATTCATTAAATTTTTAGGTCTTTAAAGCATTATTTCCTATTGTCTTCTTATATTTGTAGGTCGTTACTGAGAAATGGTTGAGAGGCTTAAAGTGAACCAGATCTATCTTGCCCCAACAGCCCTGAGGCTGCTGTTAAAATCCGGTGACACTTTTGTTAAGAAGTATGATAGGTCCTCCTTACGGATATTAGGATGTGGTAAGTGGAGCTGGTGTAGACTTCTCGGAAATTTCAGAGAGCAGCAGTTTAACTTCAATGTAAGTTAATTGGTTAGTTGTCATGCAGTACCAGTTTTAAGGGACTGTTTAAGTATCAGACTGTCTAAGGTGGTTGTACAAAGTGAGGACCCTCCATAACTTTGTATCTGGTGAATTTGTCTTCACAGATATTAGACTATTTGAAAAATGTATTTTCCACACTGATTTCAAACACTACTAGAATTTGAAGGAACTTCTTTGACATGTACAAAGTGTTTTGTGATGCCAGCTTCCAAGAAGCTAATTGAAAGGTATTTCTGAACATTGCACAATGGAATAAACTTCTCATCAGTTGGTTGAAGGAACAATTCTTCACATTAATATTGTTACATCATTGCATAGTTTTCAACACAGTAAAGAGATGAAATTGCTAATAGATCGATCAGTTATTTCTAAGTATTGCTAAATGCATAAATCTAATTAGCTTACTTTAACTGACTTCAACATAGTCCTATAGTCATAGGTTTTATGGTATGTCATGTACCCATCGATTGCATATAGTCCAATTTTCATATGTATGGCATTTCATATACCAATAGGATTGTATATTAGTCCAGTTCTAATATGGCTGGCATTTTATGTACCTGTAAGAGTGCATATAGTCCAATTTTCATATGTATGGCATTTCATATACCAATAAGATTGTATAATAGTCCAGTTCTAATATATATGTCTGGCATTTCATGTACCTGTAAGAGTGTATATAGTCCTACAGTATAGTCACACGTATGGCATTTCATGTATCTATAGGATTGTATAATAGTCCAGTTCTAATATGTCTGGCATTTCATGTACCTGTAAGAGTGCATATAGTCCTACAGTATAGTCACACGTATGGCATTTCATGTACTTTATTCTTACATCCAAAAAGGCGAAAATTGGATAAACTTTGGTTTTCTATGCAAGACATCGAATAAATCATATTTTATGATGAAACGTGACAGTGGAGAAGGTTGCAACATCTATTCATTAGCAGTACAAGGCTGTCTTATTGTTTATCTTTAGTGGGAGAGCCATTGAACCATGAAGCTTGGGAATGGTATCATGATGTCGTTGGTGACAAAAGGTGTGATCTTGTGGATACTTGGTGGCAAACAGGTAAGATGTACATGCTTGGTTTCAGGTAAGGAATGTTGTTATTAACTGGTGGATGATACCAAACAGAAGCTCTTTAAATCTTGCTTGATGATCTGATACACAAAAGTGGAAAAATACCTATTTGCAGCCTTGTTTGTCTTACTGGCAGAAACATGTTGACTCTATCAGATTTATAACACATATATATATATACATATATGCAAATATCAGATTTTTACTGTGTTGTAACGATACTAGATGACTTTACATGGTTTGAAGATAAAGGTTCCAAGTCATATTAGGTCACGCATTACTTTGTTTCCTTGCTCTTGTACACAATGGTGTTGAAAAGCTGTACATGAGGGCAAGATGAATATGCACACACTGCATATTAAGCTAAGCTTTTGAAACCATATTAGGCTTAATCTCACTTCTCAAGTCTGTTTGATTGTATGTTGAAAATTCTTGAGAGACTCTTGTGACAGTCTGTGTTTCTCTGTATTCCACTCTTTCTCCCCAACTGCAGATCACATGAGCGTAACAACTCACAATTATGTTTTGTCAGTTTTCACCAAACCTAAGAAATAATTTTCATGCAAACACCATTTGATAGCTTTTTCAGTTCTCCAAAAGTGATAAAATGCCACAGTCTCTCTTTAAGGATCAAATCCCTCTTAATCTTCAATGTCTGGAGTTATTCGTTATTCCTATTTTGACTTTGTTCCTCTGGTGATTTCTCATTGTCAATCCGAGTTTTCACGGAAACACCATACGATAGCTTTTTCAGTTCTTCAAAAGTGATACAATGCCCCACCCTCTCTTTAAGGATCAAATCCCTCTTAATCTTCAGTGTCTGGAGTGATTCGTTATTCCTACTTTGACTTTGTTCCTCATTTTTTCTCATTGTCAATCCAAAGCCTAGATCTGTGTATATCTTTAGCACCTCTTACTCTGAGAAGATTGTTGTATGGTAATTTTGAAACAAACAAAGGATTATAAAAATATCTGAGAGATTAGTAAGCAGGGAATAAATTTGGGATAATTGGAAATTAGATTGTAGGTGATAGAGGCATCCATATACATACAAGTACCTAAATTATACGACTCATCAATATTAAAAATCTATTTTAATAATGGAAATTGCAGACACACAATTGGTTTCAAGAGGATTATTACTATAACTCTCTTTATTTCTTTGAATAGTTTAAGGTCTAGGGAACACCTATCAACACCATTGTCCTAATTACTCTTAAAGGCATTAGATATAATGAAAATAGCTGCAACTCCCATCAAATTCCATCGAAGATTGACCATTTTACAAGTCTTTTCTTAATTCTAGTTTTATTTATGAATAAACATTAGCTAATTATGCACATTGATGATATAATGGGAGTGACTGCCTAATTTTCTGTTATGTTATTCCTTTGTATTTACAACCTACGTTTCAAGGACACTGAACACAGGTTTGTGGCCTAAGGCGATATTTAGAAATATTTTGTCTTCCTTGAAAAGGAGAACATCACGTTATTCAAATGACATATGTGGGCTTGTAATTAGGGGTTAACTTATTAAGGCCTAAAATAAGAAATTCCGATGAGTGCAACACTTCACGTTAGTTTGCACATATTCAATGAGTTACCCAGAAAAGTTCAAATGTGCATATCTTGGAAACAAAAAGAGCTTTTCAAAAAATTTCAACAGATTTTGAATGAGATTATAACACACAACAAATGTACTGAATATGGCCAGGGCATATTGGCTAGGTGTCCGTAGGAATTTAGAAGTAGTACGTGTTAATTAAATTAGTTGACCTCATCATCTGCCATTGCAAGTTCTCTTAAGCAGAAACTAAGTATTATTTGTGCATTATTATCTCAATGCATTTTTCGTTATTTAAGAAGTCTGTTGCTGTCCTAAACACACATTAAAGAATGGCATAGCTCTGTGGCTTTTTGTATGACCTTTTTGAGCAGTAAGAAACATAGCTATGAGTTTATCATCAAGGCAAAGAAATGAATGGAATTCGGGGCACTTCATAGAATTTGTGCAGAGTGTTGTTGAATGAATAAATGGCCTACATATGAATAAAATGTATTAAAGGGATATTCTAGTGGCTAAAGTTGATTGCTTAACATCAACAAATTCTGAACCTATAGGTCAAAAACACATCCTCATTGCATTTTGTATTGCAAAGATATGAATTTTTAAAATTTGTGATGTTTTGTAAATGCATATGGCAACAGCAGAATGGATGTCATCAGGACACTTCAGCTGAAAGTGTCTTTGTTTTTCTTCTATAATCTGTCAGTCATTTATCCTTAGAGGAAAAGAATGTTTCCACAAGAGAGATACATTTTGATAAAATTATTTTGTACAGAGAACTTTGACAGGTAAGCAAACATTCAAATGTATCAGGCTGCATTGATAAATCAACAAGAAGATTATATAATAGCCAAAGTAAAGCTTTCAATGACATCACAGACCCCCTACTGTGATTCAACTTCCTGGAGTAGTTGAAGGTTTAGCCAGTCAGAAAAGGTCACATTCAATCAAAAATATTTCGAGTTAGGGGCAAGATATTGAAGTGTGGTTGTCAATTAGCAGTGTGGAATATTTTCTCTCCAATATAACGGTTTCACATTGTTTGTCACCAGAAAATCCTTTTAGGCTTTTTATTAATATATTCTATGTCTTTTGCCTTTTCTTCCAGAGACTGGTGCTATTTGTATCAGCCCCCGACCCTCGGCTCCCAACGCAGAAATCAAACATGGCCCTATGAGGCCTTTCTTTGGCATCAATCCTCAGCTTTTAAATGAAGAGGTAAATATTTGGATCTTTTACACTTTTGTGTGGTATCTATTGTAGCCATATCCAGTCTCCAGCATGTTTGTGTGGTATATATTATAGCCATATCCAGTCTCCAGAATGTTTGTGTGGCATTTATTGTAGCTATATCCAGTCTCCAGAATGTTTGTGTGGTATCTGTTGTAGCTATATCCAGTCTGATAGGGGCGTGAACCTATGCAAACAAAAAAATCTGTATTCGTATTTAAGTAACGAAATTGCATGCATGTCATGTGAGATCATGTTTCTTCCACAGCAATTAGCGACCGTCTCGCAGTGTACAAACCAATATAATGGCAAGTGATTGTTCACTACGGAAGGGAGGACATGAATAAACATTTGGGGATTGGCAAAGCTTTGGCTTCTTCGCTTTTCCGAAGCAAATCTGCCAAAATCAAAGCAAAACATAAGATAGCTTGTGAGAAATGTGCAAGACCCTAGTATCAATAGAAAGCGTTGCCAGGGGCGTTCTTTGAGCCGTACAGCAAATAGATATTGGAAAACAGCTTGGTGAAAAAGAAAGTTACACCATGTTCATACTAGGGTCTTAACAAGACTACTGTATATTGCAACAAGCTTTGTATTCATATTTTTGTTTTCAGATGTTCATAGACTCTTATTATCAACATAAAACTATATTAGTATATTAGTACAGTATATAGTAAAGATATACAAAAAATAAAATTAAACTGTAATAATAAAGAACAAAATAAAGGCATGTCGTTAACTTGATTCAATCCATTCAGACTGTGTTGTATTCCTGTCTTTGATGAAGTTGGTTGTATTATAACACAGACAGATGTAGTATTTAAAAGAAACATCAAACTGTCATATCAATGAAATTAGTGTCAAGAAGCTAAATACTTTGTAACTTTCTAGGTAAAAGTTAAAATATATGATCATGGTACACTCAAAGTGGTTTGGCATTGCATAATAAGGAGACTAACAAAGGACAGCTGAGGTACAGTATACAAGGTTGCATACACCACATTATCACATTAAAGGAACGGTGATATTTTTATTGTTACATAAACCCTACACAAAGGACTAAAACAAAAGACTGACGAGCACCGCAAGGTTAGGTACACCCCACTATCAGCAGATAAAATATCAGACTATTATTCGGAGCCAAGAATGCAACACAATACATGTTAGATCAGATGAATATTTCATATCAACCTAAATGAAGTCTGTTAGAGTAAATATTATGCATCTCTTCCTTTGAAGTTTATTCATAATACTGTTTATTGGATACATCAGTATTTCCTGAAGCGGTTTGAATGGTTGTCATATACAATCAAAACAATAATCATACAGCAGTGATGTTTTTTTTAATATTTTTGTCAGTTAAGAATCTGTCTCCTACAAAGTGAAAGAAAACTGCCCTCATTTGATTGAATATGTTTATATTTTGTTTTCTCCGTAGAAACAAGAAATCCAAGGTAACAATGTCTCTGGTGCCTTGTGCATAAAACAACCATGGCCAGGTCTGGCCAGAACTATTTACGGTAACCACGAGAGGTTCGTCGCTACATATCTCAATGATTTTCCAGGTGAGGTCACAGGTCAACTGAGTCTTGGAGTCTTATTGCAGTAGCAAGAGAGTTAAAACTTAAATGTGTTATTATTCTCGTATGGTAATAGATGTCAGAATAACTCAATCATCAAGGGAAGAGTGAACTTGCTTTACTTGGATTGTAACAGTAAAGAATTATGTCTCTTTACCAACCCACAATTTAGTCACACTCACTGCCAAATGTGGAAATAGCAAATTGCAATTAAGTCACTCACACTGCCAAATGTGAAAATGGCAAATTGCATTGCAGGAAAAGTGACTTGTGGAATTTGTATTTAATATTTTGTATATGGGTGCTAACTAATGGTACCTCCTGCTGAGATGTGACATGATTGTTAAGGATGGTAAATGCTTACAGTAACATTTTAATTTTCAAAGCAGATTATACAAAATATTTGAATGCAACTGCAATCATAGGAATACCCAATTTTAAACTAGTTCACATCAAAATGAAGAAAATCTCTCACTGGCAGTTGGTCACTCGATTATTGTCATACTCATACACGTTTTGATGTGACTAAAATTAAATTTGTTCATGTGACTGATATCTCTACTACATTACCTATCTTACATACAATGCTGCCTCAAATTTTTCATCTGTATTTGCTATGCCTTAAAAAGCAAACCCTACTTGTTAATTGCCTGTTCAGTTAACTGTACTTGTAGATATTGTTAAACCATTTCTCTTTTGATAACAGAACAATGAAACATTGTTAGTTTCTTAGTCACCTGACATGATGTGTTTATGGTTTAGCTTTTACATTTCAAGTTTCAAGTGCTTTTTCAAGTTTGGTGTCCATGGAAATGATATACCATTTTATGAAATAGGTTTGTATATTTGCAAAGCTATCTGTGTGAATTTTCCCTTCATTTAACCAACCATTTGAACCATTTTGAGTTGAAACGTTGATAGACAACTCACATAACTGTCTATGAGATTTAATAGTAGGTTAATGTTATCATGAGTAGTGTTCTGATGGAACAATGTTTGGTTGTCGCAATCACACCTGATAGGTTATTACTGCAGGGTTGAGTATGTGATTTATCATCAATTTAGAAATGAAATGTCAACAGTCAACCTGTTGACTTTTATCAATCTGGTTGATTATTATTACTGCACTATTGAAAAGGCTCACCCAGAGATTCTGTCAGAGTGAATGTCATCATTGAGAAATGTGAAAAGAATCATCACTTTAAAATGTCATCATCAGTATGTTTGGATATTGTCCTTTTGTTTGCATATGCAATTTGAAAGATGTGGCGGTGACCCAGACAGAGATGTGAATGGAGTTATCAGCAATTAAGAAAATGTTATTATTACCATGACTGGAATTATCATCCATTTAGAAAAAAACATTACCATCATTATGACTGAGGAAGGTCCATCTATTTGCATATCTTAGGTTATTACAGCACTGGCGATGGGGCTCACAGAGACGCTGATGGCTACTATCACATCACAGGACGGATGGATGATGTCATCAATGTCACAGGTCATCGACTGGGAACAGCAGAGGTGGAAGATGCAATGGTAAGAGATTCACATGTGAATAAACCACCAGGTATAAACGTATTCATTGTGCAGAGGTGGAAGATGCAATGTTAAGAGATTTACATGTGAAATATAACAGCAGAGGTGGAAGATGCAATGGTTAGAGATTCACATGTGAATAAACCACCAGGTATAAACGTATTCATTGTGCAGAGGTGGAAGATGCAATGGTAAGATAATCTTGTGTGAAACATAACACCACTTATAAATACATTCATTGTGGATGTAACCAGGTAAGCGATGCTTTTACACTCTTATAATGCATTTGATCTTGAAAGAACACAAAGTGATCCCTGATCAGTGATTCAGGCATGCAATATATGAATTGGCATTTGCATGTTTATAATGGAATGGTGAAAAGGACTTTATAGTGGTATCATAAATGGTTATAACTTTGCAGGTAAGGAAGAAAGACAATGAATATTTATTAACAAAACTCACAGAGAATTTATCTTGTGCTATTAATGATGAAACAGGATTAACATGTGAGTTGTTTTGTGAATTAAAACTTCCTTTAAAGATAAATGAAGCCTTTTGTAAAGAAGGCTTAACGATATGAATACCATTTAATACTGGTTAGCTTCTTAAAACTACGGAAAAGTAATACTGTTCAGATACTTGATACGAATACTTAAACACTGTATATCTCTACTCTTCAGTAATATAATGTAATAATGTTGAGCTTCTTAAAGCTAAGTGATTAATACTGGAAATTAAAGAGAGAAAACATTGTATCTATTGCAAACAGCATGTGAAGGTAAACATATGAATGTTATAGGGCTTGACTTCTCAATCATAGCAGCCTTCAGAAGCTTTAATACTGAAGCAAAAACAGAAGAATGTTAGCTTAAAATGTTAAGGTTCTTCAAGCTCAGAATGGTAATTTTTTATCTCTTTCGAGCACATAGATTGTTCATTGCTTAGCATTTCAAGTTATGTTATTTAATACATCCTGCATTATAGCAATAAGTTAAATAGCAGTGTTTAGCTTTTGAAAGCTAACTATGTCACACTTCGTAAATTCTTAAAGGTACTGTGTAGCTTCTGAAATCTAATTATGTCATACTGTGAAACTTTCTAAAGCTAGCTTTGTAAAGAAACTTTCCCATTCACTATAATGTCCTATATTTAACATTATTTCCCATTTATACTAATTTGAGAAAGATGGAGCTGGTGCTCTCAGAAATGGATAAGATATGTTGCTGGAAAGTTAGTTAGCCTGGCTTTTTTAAAGTTGTGACCTTTAACCTTTTCTATTTTGTTTCTAGGATGAACATGAAGCTGTGGCAGAGACCGCAGTGGTTGGTTTTCCTCACGACATTAAAGGAGAAGGTAAAGGAACTACCAAAAAAAAAGAACATTTTGTTATTTTGTTTGATAAAGCATCAGATCATGTTAATCTTTAGAATGAGCTGTGGAAGAAACTCATTACTTGAGATTAATTGATCATGTGGAGGACAGGATCTGATTTGGGATCTGCAGGCCATTCTGATTTGATTTATTGCTCTCTTAAAGTTAAGCTATGGTTTTTGCAAAGTAACAAACTTGGTAGGACAAGTGAAAGTTAAGATAGATGGTAATATTTCTGTAAAGTTGGTATATATGTGTTCAAAGGAGCAGCTGATATTCTGACTTCCAAGTCTTCAAAAAGGTACAATTTTGTTTGTGTGATGTACATGGCAATTTACCAAAAGGGCCTGTTGCCTCTTTATTGAAGTAACAATGTCACCTATTCCCTTGTTGCCAGATCAAATATACTCTCATAAAAGGGAAATAAAACTCTCAGTTATAAAATATGTGTATCCGTACAACAGATGAACTAGCTGTAGAGTAGTGGGTTTCTGTTCAGTTAAGGCTTGATTTGAAACAATATTTTTAAAAGTGGTCTAGTCCTGCCACAGGTATTACCTTGACTAGATCGTGTGGTAATATTGAATCATGCAGTGATATAGAGGGTATGAAAAAAAACAGTCGTTGACAGTGGCATAGCAAGGAGCAACCTAGCACCTGTGCAGTCATAGAAATTGGACCTTAAGGAGACTCTATGTTCCGTGTTGGTTGTAGATTTGACACCTCTAGGCATCTAGATGTGGCCCTCTCAGGCTTTTTCTATTGAAGACTGGCTATATTTTGAATTCCCAAGATGGTGGGCTTTCAAAGAGAAGTTTATGACTTTAAGAGGTGTCTTCAACCTATTGATGTTCATATTATTTGGTCATTGACAGTGAGGCCCTCTGTGGCCCATGCTCTGGAGGCCGAACTGACCTAGTTACCGAATTGGTCTTGGATATAAATGAGATATATAGTTTATTAGAATTCTCACCTCAGTCCACTACAGAGTCTTGATCAAAGATTACTGTGGGAATACATAACTCAATAGTAGCAGCGAAATTGTGAAACTTGTTATTTCTTGCCACTGAGGAATATTTGACTAGGTAGTTTGTTTACATATTTGAATTATAGTCAGCCACATGTCTATTTAAACTAATAAAGTTCTTTTGTAGTGAACATGAGACTTTGTGACACAAAGAACCTGATCTTGTTATGAATGTTGACTTTGGTTTAGAAAGGATGTGAAACTTAAAGTAAATATTGAAACCACACAATTGAAACAATGAATGTAGGTTTCCGTACTAATAGTATCAGCAAATGTCAAGGACAGTATTAAATCATTTTCAAAAGACGTTTTGAAAGAGTACAATGCTGTTGACAGATTTGATGAAATCATTGTGCATTGCTGGATGATATTACGTTGATTACAATTTTACTGGTTCGGTCTGGTGTTTGTACTTTCCAATGTTGCCAAGTCGTAACATAAAATATATAAATTTTCCAGAAATATTGTGTTTCTTATCAAAGAGCATAATAACCATTTCTTATACCTGGCAACAAGCCAAATATGATATGTTGTTCTTTTACGTGATGTGCTATTAAGTCGTGCAGTTGTTTTGCCTTGTTTTCCATTGGAGGCATCTATTTGCAAGCCTCATGTGTTGGCTAGACTCAATATATTTTTATCTCTTTGAAGCACATAAATTGATCACTGCTTAGCTTTTCAAGCACTATTGTTTAATATATCTTGCATTATAGCTTCTTCTGGCTAAGTTTTGTAGCATTGTTTAGCTTTTGGAAGGTTTTGTTGACAGATTTACCTCTTTACCTGTTTTTGCTTCACCAAACATGTTAAATTTTATTAATTCATGGAATGATTTTGTATTGTTTTTGTAATTATTGCAGGTGTCTATGCTTTTGTAATCCTAAAAGATGGTATAACAGATCCTGAAGATCAGATAACATCGGAACTTAATACTTAGTACAGCTGTCATTAACATCCTCTATATTTCATGTAATGATTTTGTTTTGTTTTTGTAACTATTGCAGGCGTCAATGTTTATGCAATCCTGAAAGATGGTATAACAGATCCTAAACATCAGATAACATCAGAACTTAATACTTAGTACAGCTGTATTTAACATCCTCTATATTTCATGTAATGATTTTGTATTATTTTTGTAATTATTGCAGGTGTCTATGCTTATGTGATCCTGAAAGATGGTATAACAGATCCTGAAGATCAGATAATTGCCGAATTAAAAGCAATGACCACAAAGAAGATAGCTGGTTATGCTGTACCTGAAGTTGTACTGGTAAGTGCATGGAGGCTGTCAGTAAAGGTCAAAGGTTACCTGAAGTTGTACTGGTAAGTGCATGGAGGCTGTCAGTTAAAGGTCAAAGGTTACCTGAAGTTGTACTGGTAAGTGCATGGAGGCTGTCAGTTAAAGTCACATGTTACCTGAAGTTGTACTGGTAAGTGCATGGCGGCTGTCAGTTAAGGTCAAAGGTTACCTGAAGTTGTACTGGTAAGTGCATGGAGGCTGTCAGTTAAGGTCAAAGGTTAACTGAAGTTGTACTGGTAAGTGCATGGTGGCTGTCAGTTAAGATCAAATGTTACCTGAAGTTGTAATGGTAAGTGCATGGAGGCTGTCAGTTAAGGTCAAAGGTAACCTGAAGTTGTACTGGTAAGTGCATAGAGGCTATCAGTTAAGGTCAAAGGTTACCTGAAGTTGTACTGGTAAGTGCATGGTGGCTGTCAGTTAAGATCAAAGGTTACCTGAAGTTGTACTGGTAAGTGCATGTTGGCTGTCAGTTAAGATCAAAGGTTACCTGAAGTTGTACTGGTAAGTGCATGGCGGCTGTCAGTTAAGATCAAAGGTTACCTGAAGTTGTACTGGTAAGTGCATGGCGGCTGTCAGTTAAGATCAAAGGTTACCTGAAGTTGTAATGGTAAGTGCATGGAGGCTGTCAGTTAAGGTCAAAGGTTAACTGAAGTTGTACTGGTAAGTGCATGGCGGCTGTCAGTTAAGATCAAATGTTACCTGAAGTTGTAATGGTAAGTGCATGGAGGCTGTCAGTTAAGATCAAAGGTTACCTGAAGTTGTACTGGTAAGTGCATGGAGGCTGTCAGTTAAGGTCAATTTAGGTAACCTGAAGTTGTACTGGTAAGTGCATGGAGGCTGTCAGTTAAGGTCAAAGGTTACCTGAAGTTGTACTGGTAAGTGCATGGAGGCTGTCAGTTAAGGTCAAAGGTTTATCAATAAGGTTTGAATAAAGTCATTGGGTGATCATAACTAAACATGATTAAACAAATACAAAATATATGGCATAAAAATGAAGGAAGCATCATTTAAATGCTTCAAACAATAGAGTTGTGTTTCATTTAAATTATTGGCAGTTTATGAGGTGAGTGTTGTTGAGAGTAACAAGGGTTTGCTGAATCATCGAAAGAAAAGGCTCAACTTTCTGGAAGTAAGCTGGCTCCTGTTGTTCTCATTGGTCAAAATACCCAGTGCCATTGGTTGCATTCGTCTGTATAATAATCATACTATTTTTTTTCTTATTCATGGTAACAGATCACTCCAGGACTTCCAAAGACTCGTTCTGGTAAAATTATGAGAAGGATACTAAAGAAGATTCGTGCTGGAGAGAAAGAAAGCCTCGGAGATACTTCTACCCTAGCGGATCCTTCCATAGTGGAAACACTGATTGAAAAACATGAACAACTGACTAGTAAACAGTAACGTAGTAACAGGAGATGGTAAAGATAAAAGACTGAAATAAAATTAGATCGTTGAGTGTATTCCTCAAGGTCAACATTAATGACACTCAGGTTAGATTGATGGATTAAAAAGATTTATTTTTGAAAAATAAGATAAAATCTTTGTTATGAAAATGATAAAGAAGTATTGTTGATTATTGCCAGATCTGAAAAAGTATCTGTTTTGAAGAAAGGAAAGGACTCAAATGGTTTAAGAAATTCATGAAAGGAAAATATTTGTAAGTGATGATTTGTTCTCGGAAACATATCGGTAAATTAAATATATTGATGTAATAAAGGATAATTAATGGTGATTGCTAGTTTGGTAATATGACCCGTTCTGAAATTTTGATGTCAATACGTCAATATTTTACCCAAATATGCTGGAAATTCAAATAATTAGTCGGTCATATGAGCTTTCAATAAGTATCGCTTCTGCCGTCAGCGTAATTGCATCCTCCAATTTAGCTCTTCTAAATGTCCGGCAATTTCCTCACAGTTAAAAGGTAAAACTGCCTTGTTTCATCAAGTTTAAACTTGCTTCATATGTGGGTGTTATACTGTTGAAAGTAATGGTTTAAATAGTGTTTTGGGTTATCAGTCATTTAGAAATGTTTCTTAACAGGATGACAAACAAAGTTATGGTTGATCGTTACATTCTGATCATGGTATCCATGTATCTGTAAACTGGCTAATAGGTTTTTTTTTATATAACTTGAAAATTATAACAATTTACAGTTGTCAGATCGTAGTGTCCAATTCAGATGAAGTTACATAGATGTAATTTGGAAATTTCTTTGAAGTATCATCCTGCCATGTTAAATGTTTTTCCAAAAAAAGTTTAAATGTTAATTTCTTTTACTTTGTAGAGTTTGTATGTGAAGTCCTACTCAAACTATGGTGCCTATTTTGGGGTTAAACGGGTGCTTATTTTGTTAAGATATGTTTACTTTAATTACCCTTCCAACAAACAATTATAGTCTCAATTCATGTCAACTTCTGCTTAATTAGACTCTGTCCATGTCCCTAAATATTTAATAAAAGTACGTTTGCCTATTACATTGCATTATGCATTAAGCCTTTACTGCAGAGGCTTATATTTATAAGGGCTTGATGTGTAAGTTGCAATGACTATTTGTTGATACTCATCCATATTATAAACTGTATGATGATGGTGCAGTTATAAGAACTACAGTTTTAAGGATGGCAATCTATTTAAAGCAATTAAACAGTAATGTTTGGTAATCATTCATTTTTACTCTGTTTTTACATTAAATTCATGAAGGGCTCTGCATTTTAAGAATCAAGTCTTCTCGATTAAAGTATAGTAATATCTTATGCTCAAAAACAAAAGTTGTGTTGCATGTAGCATTGTACTGTGTGTACATATAAGACAAGCATTAAGTAAAGAATGGTAATAAAAATTTACACTAAATGAGTACAGTTGTCATGTAACCTCATAGGTTAACCACTACTAATTTAATTCCATCCAATCAAAACGTTTGATACCACTAACTTGGATAATTGGCACAGCATAAGTCTATTTACATTTTATCTGCTGTAACAGTTGTCAACTGCAATAGCTTGTAGGAAAACACTTTGTAAGCAATGTGTCCTCGCAATAAAAAATGGACATATATTAGATTAGAATGTATACCTTATTTTCTTTTATTTTCCTTTTGTTGTTGTTGTGTTTTATGAATGTTTTAATTATTTAATTTTCATAACAACATAGAGTGATATAAAACCTTAATGAGATATTAATGTACCCTATGATTCCATATCTAATTTGTGAATATGTGTGGATTGGTGTTATTTGGTTTGAAATACTAATGTATGACCATTGATTGGAAGATTTGCAGAACAAAACAGTTTAAGTGGAACAGTAATTATGAGCTGGAGTGGGATATAATGTATTAATGGATCATAAATGACCACATGTTTTACGTGTTATACTCAGGTATATACATTCATATATTACATACATTCATATATCACAGGTTATAGAAGAATGAAGAAGAAAAATCACATTTTTTTTCATAAAGCTAAATGTTTAATGCAGCCTTTCATC
>KN884704.1:17054-28299 GCA_000934455.1 Apostichopus parvimensis
CCCCCCCCCCCTCCCCATGACCTACTACTCTAGGGTCATTGCCATTACCTTTACGAGTATACCATTCAGAAGTCTTAACATGATTTTCTAGCCTTTTCTAGATAATCTAGGAGAAACATGTACAGTAGTTCAACTTTCTTGTGTACGTATGTACAGTACATGGGGAATTCAAAATTGAGTTTATTTCTGTCATTTCCTCATTAATTAGCCCAACAAGCACGTTGTTGAGCAGTGTGACATAAACACGTAGAAAAACAGTCACAGGAAATTGGTTATCCAACTCTGCCTTGGATGACATTGCAGTTTTCCTGATATAATGTGAAACAACATGGCATTGGTCCATTTTATGTAGTTAACAGACAAAAACAAGTCAGCAAATAATTGACAAAAACTAAGAAATCCTTCGTATTTTCTAAACCCAAAGATAGACTGATTATCGTGGGAAATAGTTTAGGAATTCCTTTTCATTCTGACAATTTGGCCTCCAGGCACCTCTTTACATCAGTATTAGTAAAAAATTCCTTGTCACTTGTATATATCCAAACCATTAAGTTTTGGAATATTTACTTCGCTCCTCGCTTACCTGTCTCCCCACAGCGTTAGCACCGAGTGGCACTGCCCGATGGTGGGAGGCCTGATGGGTGAGACCTAGTACCCGCCAGACCTTGCATCACCTCGCTAACAAATGCCGACTCAGCCTGTAAAGTGTCAGATAAATTACAAGCCACGAATGTTCTCTGCATTCTCCAAGCTGCTGCTCTAAGTATATCCTCTGATGGCATGCCAGCAAAAAGTGACATTGAGGCTGCTACCCCCTCTAATATTGAGAACTCTGGTTCTCACTGAGTCAATAGCAAAGGGTCTAATAACCTCTGGAGAGTGACCTGGACAGGTTGTCCTTCAATGTCACCGAAAAAGGTGTTCTCTGTGAGATAAAATGATTTGTAGTAGCTCCCCGGAGACACTGTCTTCTCCAAGTACCATTTGAGAGCACTGGGCACCAAAGTAAGTCCTCCATGACAGACGACATCGACATCAACTACTGCTCCTGCCACACTTGTGAACACTTTGGGAGATATAGATAGGGCCAAATGGTAGTGCCTGGAACTGATAATCTCTCCCCTCACACCCAAAGGTTAAGTAACGTCGATGTTGGTCGTGGATTCGTTATGTAGGTACGCGTTATATGTAGGTACGCCGCCCACATACCTCGTCTCAGTAGCGGAATAATAATTGGGTTTTTTTTCCCCCAGTTAATGTAAGTATTTTTTTATGGAATTTCCGGAAATTATTATCAACAAGGTTTCAAAGATTTTCAAAAAAATTGGCAGGTAGCACAATAACATAGAGAAATGAATACATCAGCAGTTGAAGAGAAATTTAATGCATCACTTGAGATACGATCATCGGCCGTACCACTTCACAACTCAAATCTGTTGAGTCGCATAGCTGCCAGTAACAAAAAGTGCAGTTCAAAAGCTTTGCCCTGATCTTTAATGGAGTGCAACAGTTTACATAATGCCATAGCAACTAAGCTACAACATTGATACTGGTTGGTATTACGCAGTGTATATCCAACATAACACATAACAGCCACACAGAATCATCCTAATTTTGTCTTTAATTACTACATGGTGAGTTTGTTAATGAGTCTTGCTTATGGCTGCTACATGACAAAAAATTAAAAACAGAAAACAGAACCAAGCCAATGAAAGCCAAGGAATTTTTCGATATGCTGATTTTCAAATGCCCTATGGAGAAGCATTTCACCAAAGTTGCCAATGATAGTTTGGTTTCTAAAAATATTGAATATTCAATTTGTTATCAATTTCTGAAGAGAACTATCAAGGTAAAGGGGCATGATTTACGGGACAGGCAAGAGACAATATGAATTCATTTAGACGTCAATTTTCCAAGATTAATCCTTTAAAAGAGTTACTTAGTTGAAAACTTCCATTTTATGCATTTCAATCATTTAGAATTGCTACAAAGCTATACTACTGTACACTGCAGACTGAAGATGAGTTTCTAAAGTTCTGTATGTGGAAGAATCTCTGCTTGTTTTGATGCATATCAGCTAGAGGTTATAAAATCTTTGTGACCTTTGACCTAATATTCTCCTGCACAAGCTAAACTGTACATGTGTATGTATACCACTCATTGGACAATGAAGATCAAATTTGGTGGATGTTCACTTCATCCTCCTTATAGGGAAAAAACTGTTTTCTGTATTTTGAAACCGTGACTGCTATTTTGACTGCTACTTGACCTTTGCCCTTAACGGCAGGTAAAAATCAAATTACAATACTTCTCAATTGATCTTGATGATCAAATTGTTAAAATATTAGTAACCACAGAATTTCTGTTAATTGAGAACAATGTGTACTTTTTTCAACAATAGTTTAAAAAAATAGTTTAAATTTTTATTGTCTGTTGCGTTTTAACATTCTGATACCGATTATTTTGTGAAGAGGTTACTAACTAACACTGCAGAAACTTCTCTGCTTACATCATCTACCACCTGTGTGCCTGGGAATGGTGGTTTGTTATAGGTATGGATGTACCCAACACTGGTTGTTCAAAGTCACCATGCCACAAAGCCAAACAAAATAATACAGGGTGAAGAGTTACATCTTTAATATGAAAAATACTGTTTTTACAGTCCTGTACACACTGACTAACATCTAAAGGCACACGCCTACACAAACTACAATAACAGGGGTGGGTGTGTGTGGCTTCCACCAGTCTCATAGACTTTGATAAAGCTGTTGTAACCCATTGAATAGAAACTGCTGCGACTGCTACAGCAATCAATTCACCATAATCTAATTGAACAACTATTGTTTGCATTGTTACCAATAGCAGTGCAATACAAAGCCAGTCTCAAGAATACAATGGTATATTACTGCATGTGTAGTGCTGTTACTTGAAGAGTACATTTGTTCTTTGCAATGTGTTACCATGTGCGTGTATGTGTGTATGTGTATATATACATATATTATATACTGCCAAGTATTGCTGACGATAAATGAGCCCATATCTCATTTCTCTGCTTTTGTATCATAATATATATGTAATATATATGTAATATATATGTAAGGCAAAATATATCACCAAACAGGACTAGCATTGTTCACTACAGGTAGCGAAAGCCTACAGTGGAATGACAGCCCTTCCTTACTGGTTTCCAACCTCTGGACATACAATCAGCGTCCATGGCCTTGTTGGTTAGGGTTTCCGCATATAAAGCGGGAGGCCCGGGTTCGAAACCTGGGGGAGGCTTTAATTTTTTTTGGACTGTTCTAGAGTTTCCAACTCATTACAATTTCTAATATACATATATGTTCAAAGGATACAGGCTTGAGTGGGAGGGATATTGGTTAGTATGTAAGTCAAATATGCATTAATGTTGTTATTGACTCTATGTTTTGTTTCAAATACGAATTGAACTACTTTCAAACAAATTTCGAAAGCGATTACTACAATTTTAAGAAAGAGAACTTTTAAGGCTCTCCTCGTCATTTGTTCTTGTTTTTAGTTCTTTTTTTAAACTTTCATTAAAGAGGACTAGGGACGAAATTAATTACATTTATATATTTTGAAAACTGATGTATACCTTGTGTCCGTCAAGCCAGACAAGGTCAAAGGTCATGATACAGTATGTATATTTTAAAACGATGGTGACTGTGATTATTGTATTGGATGGAACTGGAATAATGGGAAGAGTTTACATTTTTCAGAAATGATTTGTAAGAACATGCTTAGAAACTTCAAGAGTTCCTTGGTAATTCAGAATGTTTCCAGGGCTTACTTTCATTCTGTCAACGGTTTCGGTTCATTGCGAGGTACTTTCCCTTTCCTCAAACGAGAAGATAATTAGTAACTAATTGTTTCCCAATTGAAGCTGCTTTGCAGACAAACACTGATACATCATCACATGTACATTCTCAACGTGTACGTGCAATGGAATAGATGTTCGCAGATCAGGCTGCAACTTGCAAGTAATATGACCAACAGAAGAGTAAAATTCATAATAATGATGAGGATATTCCAACATTATGGCAGCAGCCTGTCAAGAAGTATTTAAAAAAAAATATATTTTATGTACAAGTTTGTTTTAAAAGAGTGGTGACAAAAATTGCCCGATTTTTCAGTTTCAATTTTTCAAATTTTCTTTTACAGAAGACAATTATGTTAAGATCTGTGTCCTTGATTCAAGAACTCTTTTACTTTTATATACATCAGAGAAATTTCCTTCAAACTTCAAAAGAGCAAAATTGTTACAATTAGCAAAAACAACAAGAGAACAATGTATTGTCTACTCAAAGACAACAGCGTCAATATTACGAAAACTTTCCTTTTTTGACCATGGAAGTAGATGTCCAATGTTTAGTTTATAACTTCCATATAAATGTCTTGTCAGTTACAGAATTATCGACATAAATCAAGCAAGGCCCTGATTACTTAACTCCACTCCAACCGTATTTGTCCCTTCAAGTTGACTTATAATCATAATAATAATAATGAATGAGACTTCTATAGCGCCAAATCAGTAGACTGAAGTCACATGTCTACAGTCTGCATGCATACCATAGCATAAACTATAGTATTTGTTTACTCTTATTGAACAGTAGAAGAAAACATGAATCATTCTAACTGGACTTTGGAACTGATACCCAGGTTGTAAATGCGACCCTGAAGCAAGACAAAACATCAAACATGCAGCAGCTCAGAAGTACTGTAAACATCAGGCATAAACAAAATCTGGCTATTTACTGGCTTAATAGCAGTGAATTTCGCTAGAAAATGAACACAAAACAACAGGATTGGCAACTATCTGCCAGTAGACACTGGCGGACTTCAAACTCATGTATTCAGCTAATAACTACATTCGCCAGAAACAATCAATCCGCATCATTTCCAGACCTAATGAAAGCTCTGTAGTACTGCTTATTATCAGTAGCAAGTACTATTGCATTGCTCCCATAAGCTTGCACAGTTACTAATATGTATTGTAATTCAGGAAAATGCCATTGAGAACCTGAGTTTAGCCAGTGGAAATTTTTTATGCAGTTGGCATTTTTAACCAGTACAATAGCTAAAATTGTGAAATTCTAAGCCTGAACTGGATAAATGATACAACAAGTCTTATTCGAGATTGCCTTTGTACCTCCAAGTGAAGTCCGGTTACTCTATGATCTAGAATAAATCTGGTCCTTAATGTATACACATAGGGTTTATCACACATATTAAAGGGTACCCATCTAATCATCATTTTTCTGACTACCTAATAAATAACATGGTAATCAAAAGTAATCTCTTGTTTACAAACAAGTGTTTATATCTTGTTTCATTCAAAGGTCATCACCTCATGCACCACGTCATGCAAACGCCAAAGACATAGAATGTAGGAAGAAATTTTAATTCCAGGTCTTTAATGTCCGACAGTGATGAATCACTACGTGTTTTAGAGTACGATAACAATCAGCAACTAACCTGCCTTCTAATTTCCCAAAGTAAAATAAAAACAATTTGACGCTCACGTAAGTTTGGCAGCCTTGAACAGTGTTTTATATTGTGGCGCTTCTGAACACAACAAGCTTATCAATAATACAAATTTCAATCTCCATTATAATCAAGTTTAGAGGAACCCGCTACAACACAGACAGATTACAGATCTCGGAAAACAAAAGAGCACACAGATTAAATAAACAACACTGTGCTGAAATTATCATTGACAGTGACGGGGCAAAACAATGGATCAGCAAACAGCTGAGATAAACATGAAACTTTAACATGTAAAGCTTAGAAGAAAAATTAGAATAATTCCCCTATCTTGACAAAGAGACAGTAGGGGGGGGAGGGAGGGGGGAGGATTAAGTATCGTAATAAAAAATGATAGGGTACTCACCTTTGCTAGGCTACTTTGATTAAGAACTTGTTTATCTATGATTTTTATTGCAACCTGAAAAATAAAACAAAAAGAAATAACATTTATGGTAAGTCAAAGATAGCAGTAGATTACAACAACATATTCTGTGATAAATTTTCAGGTGCCTCAAATTATATTTTTTTCTCTGATCAGTCGTGTACTGTACGGTACGACAAAATTCATGGCTAACTGTATCCAAAATAAACGCAGCTTCAAGACAGAAACTTATTCGTGTAGGAAAGATATGAGAGAGTATTGTAATATAACCTCTAAAGTACTTGAAATTCTCAAGACAGTACAGCTGTTTATTTCTTTGCATTCAGTATTAGGGTCAATATTCTCATCACCAAGTGTCTTCGAAACATTGCAGATGCCGATGAGGATATTTATAATGAAGTTCCTATCAGCTTTCGGAGCGCAGTGGTAGCAGAGTCAGATTGCACAGATGTTGGTCAGGAAATGAAGCTACCGGAGGGGTATGTCAAGGGGGGAAAATATAGACAGGTTTCCAACGAGTCCTACTTTAAAATGAGCTTGTAAACGTCGCTCGGACATCTCCAAACCTGAATTCTGTGAAATTTGTGTCTGCTTTATGTTGCATTTAAAGTTGAATATATATATATATTGTACATGTATACTGTCGTTAAGTTTAATTAAGAAACTCTACCACTTGGAGGGACCCACTTTAATTTGGATCAAAACAAGTTTTGGTGATTTATGTCTGCTTGACCTTCAGTGACCTTTGACCTGACATTTATCCTCAAGTTATTTTTTTACCTAATGATGTAGTCATCATTGTACAGTAGCTATAACACTAAACAAATTGAAGGTTGATGGAAGGGGGGGAGGGGAGGATGGGTCGAATGCAAATTTTTACATTTTTGGTAAAAAAAATCTCATATTACAAAGCACCAGCACTATATATCGCACTTTCTGAGAGCTTTAAATTCAAAAACACAAAAAAACATATTTATTAAACATATGCATAATTAGACCAAACACAAACTGATACAAGCTGATATGAGGTCAATGACAGCAACAGAACGAAAGTTGCATCATCATTCATTGTGAAGAATTCCTATTGCACAGATCAGTGGCACCACTATAGTGTTTGAGGATAAAAGTGCACAAGAACAGCCAATTGTCACATCTGTGACAAAGGACACGACTACTTAATCACTGTACAAAATTCATGTCCTACCCGAAGATATATTAATATTTCACAATGTCATAAACAAAAATAGTAGTTAACCCAAAAACATTGACCAACCCGGTGACAAATCGGCATGCATGACCTGTACAAAAAGGTCTCGGCACTTCTACATTTACCGAAACGGTGGTAGACTTGCAATAAACGTGAGGGCTCTGCATTATAATAATTCAGACATCTGTACACTGTAAGCCGTCCTTGCGTGAATTGGTCTATGGTTTGTATACAGTATATATTACATGCTAGAGTCTGATGCAATGAGCTCAAGCTGATTGTACTAAGGTACGGTACACTAAAGGAAGCAGTGTGCATCAATGTCAGACATGCTTAGATCATTTAGATCCAACATCATTTTAGTATCAACATATATATAGATTAAGTGCATTATTTAGGGTGCACATTTTTGCCTAGTGGTTTAGAAGGTTCTGGGGGTTATCTCTCGCTCTTTTTGAAATACTTTTTTTCCTAAGTACATAAGGTGCTATGAATCTTTGCACTTGTTAAACTGTAAATTGCAATTGGAATATTTCGGGTATAGCATTTTGTGTTACAATACGGGATAAATTATTCCAGGGCTAAAGACCGATGGTCTTGATGAGGGAGTGGTCACTTCCAACCAAGTTGTACCTGGAAGATTAGGTCAATACAAGTAAGAATATTTGTCCTGAAATGTTTTCTTTAAAGTAATATATTGTAGTAGATGTTGATGTAGATTGTTGAAGTAGATTAATGTAGATGTTGATGAAGATTGTTGATGTAGATATGTAGATTGACTGATCTACTGTATGTAGATTGATGTAGACTGTTCATGTAGACATGTGATGTACATTGATTGATCTATGTAGATTGATTTAGATTGTTGTTGAAGATTGTTGATGTAGATTGAAGTAGATTGATGTGACTGATCTACTGTATGTAGATTGATGTAGACTGTTGATGTAGACATGTAGATTGATTGATCTATGTAGATTGAGTTAGATTGTTGTTGAAGATTGTTGATGTAGATTGTTGATGTAAATTGTTGATGTAGATTGATTGATTTTTCCTGCTATCTGAAATTAAACTCACATGCAGTTCATTAGCACAAGCTGTCAAGTTTCCCACAAAACGGGGACAAAATTGGAAAAGTCTCGGCTAGCTCATATGCAATCCAACAGAGAGCACTATATAATAGTACTCATAGCATAAAGTCAAAAATGTCAGCAAACTGCAGCCAAATTCGCAGAGCCGCTTTAAAGTGATTAGTTAAGACGGGGGGAACTTAATTGTTACGAGTTGATACCGATAATACCTGTGGCGTTGACAACATTGGATTACCTGTACAATGACACTACCTGGATACCATAGTATTTGGTTCCTAAACTTATCCGAGTAACTACAAGTTTAGAACATGAAAGATGAATTTCAATTATGGTTTTTTAAAGAAAATGAACTTTCTGAGGAATGAAGTAAAATGAGCCAAGCCTAAGTGGAAAACCTTTTCCAAGATTAGCAGATTATTAAATTCACAGAATATTTTTGATTCCTATTTATATAATCGATACAGTCATAGTTCAAACAAGCAGACGATGACGACAATGTGAACGCCATGACGATCCCACTTATTCTCCGATTCTTTAAAGAAAGACACAAGAGCTGTATTTACTGTAAAAACAGACAATTTTGCGCTCATCTTTATCCACTACTTTTAATAGTCTGTTTCCTGTCTGTATCCTTATGAATGTTTCACAACATGGTTTGATGTTTGTTTACCTTGCAGCATGAATCATCATCCGGCTAATGAAGTCACGTCTACAAACATGCAATTTCATCCTGGTTCATTCACATTTGCCACAAATTAAAGAAATGATAACTAGCATTTAACAAGAAGTTCACATTGGATCTAGCATAGTACTGTATGGCTGCTTGCTTGAAACTTAGGAGAAAAGTTTGAAACAAAACTGTCACTCACTTCAATAAGCTAGAGATATATAGATAGATGGACAGACTTTACAGAAGAATAGATAAAGTAAATGTGCTTGGCAAGTTCAACAAGCATTAATTTTGGGCATGGATTATTTATGAGGATCTTGCCTCCTTTTTTGGTTGCTATTTGTGTGGCGAGTGAAACTACTGACATACATTAATGAGAAACATTGATAAGAACATGAATTATTCATGAGTTACTCATGAGTATCTTACCTCCTTACTGGTTGGTATGTGTTTGGCAAGTTTAACTTTGGCAAAGTTACCCTTTCCAATGGTCTTAATGAGTCTGTATTTCCCAACATGAGGCTGATCATCGCCTGGTCTGGGTCTTGACCTGCCTGTGTTGCCAATATCACCCTGAAAACAAAAGTAGAACGATAAATATTTACACAACTTCCATGTTTACAAAGTGAAAAGCTCTACCGGAGGACATTTGTAATATTCTAACTAAAGAATTGATGCTATTTATGAAACTTCCAACCTGTTCAATGTGACTGAATCACATTAAAAGAAATTTTGTCATTGATAGCAGTGCTCAACGTCTGTCATGGAATTTTTGTCACAATAAATTATTCACGTACACATGATAATTTATACAATTTGAAGTAAAAAAAAATACTCTGTACTGTAGATCAGCTATGAACTTGTGACATGAGCAAACGTGACATGGACACGAGGAGCTTATTGAACCTTTGTGTACAGTACTGTATGTGTCTGATCTATAAGGTACAAACGAAGTCTTACAGATACAACTTACTGGTTTTGGGCATGTACAAGCAACCCTAATTACCTTTCTACTTATTACACACTTTCCCATATGACTAGTCTACTGAATTATTAAATGGTAGTGGACCGAGATCCACATCCCACATCCAGAACTCCACCCAATGTCTACTCCATCTCGACCTACAGTACCATAAAGAGCTTTGAATTCTTTGATTACTTTTTATTACACATTTTTTTCATTTTCTCATGTTTTTCATGTAAGGAAACAGCTCTTCACTTTGACCCAGTTGCAGTTTCAATTTTAGCGATACACGGTAGATTTATTAAAACTGCAGTTCATTAACAGGTTAATGTGTACTGTACCAATGTTAATAGTTAACTAATGTAAGTATAAAATGGTGCTATGTCAAATTTAGAATTGGGGAACACAAAACATGATTAGTGTAATACAAGATACTGACAATTGGTTTTTACAATATTAATGAGGCTATCTATCTTTTAAGAAACATGAAGTTAACACCATAAAACTAAACTATATGAACCAAACATAAAACACATCCCCACATACACTAAGCACAATAACAACAAACGGGAAACAAACCAATAGGAAATAAAATAAATGGGAGTACCACTGGTAATCTATGTTCATCCATTAGGAAGTTTATGGAGTACCACTGGTTATCAATGTTCATCCATTGCGAAGTTTATGGAGTACCCCTGGTTATCAATGTTCATCCATTGCGAAGTTTATGGAGTACCACTGGTTATCTCTGTTCATCCATTGCGAAGTTTATGGAGTACCACTGGTTATCTATGTTCATCCATTTCGAAGTTTATGGAGTACCACTGGTTATCTATATGACTATGTCCATCCATTAGGAAGTTTATGTCCACTGGTTATCTGTTCATCCATTAGGAAGTTTTGGAGTACCACTGGTCCCCATTTTTTTGTGCACCAATCTTCTTCAAAATACCTTAATCAACACCTTTAAGTCACACACCTTGTACTGACAACGAAAAGCAAAATTACTTTCATTATCACAGGACCAACATTGAAACACTCTTCTTCCTATTTATGTATTTTTTTCTTTCTTTCCCCTTTCATTTTCTCTACTGTTGGAATGTGAAATTCTCCTAACAAAGATTTGATCTGCAATCAAATCATCCGTAAATATTGAAATGAGTATGTATTTCAATTAGTTCAGTTACACCGTGGAGTACTTCTCTTGCTGAACTAGCGAGCGCTGCATGTTTTTGAATATATAAGTAATTGACGCCTACCATACAAAGACTATACAAATCTTAGGTATAGTATACAGTGCATGTAAAATGCTAAATTATTGTCCCTGCTTCAGGTATATACATCTCTTCTCTACTGTCACAAATAACACTTTGAAGATGGGATTTAG
>KN884704.1:28349-40728 GCA_000934455.1 Apostichopus parvimensis
AGCGATACACGGTAGATTTATTAAAACTGCAGTTCATTAACAGGTTAATGTGTACTGTACCAATGTTAATAGTTAACTAATGTAAGTATAAAATGATGCTTTGTCAAATTTAGAATTGTGGAGCTTTCTTTATCACAGGACCATCATTGAAGCACTCTTCTTCTTGGACTACTTATGTATTTTTTTTTTCTCGTTCATCTTCTCTACTGCTGGAATGTGAAATTCTCCTAACAAAGTTTTGATCTGCAATCAAATCATCCGTAAATATTGAAATGAGTATGTATTTCAATTAGTTCAGTTACGCCGTGGAGTACTTCTCTTGCTGAACTAGCGAGCACTGCATGTTTTTGAATATATAAGCAATTGAAGCTTACCATGCAAAGACTGTATATAAATCTTCGTTAGGTATAGTCTACACTCTACAGTGCATGTAAAATGCTAAATTATTGTCCCTGCTTCAGGTATATACATCTCTTCTCTACTGTCACAAATAACACTTTGAAGATGGGATTTAGCCACCCAGCTTTATCAAGTACTGTCAACACACACTGCATTAGCAGGATGCCTACTGTGTACACAGCAAACACGATGATGTCAAGTATAGTACAGTAGGTTAGCCCACTCGCAGAGGGGAAGAAGGGTAATAATAAGCTGTCGAGACTGTTATGAGAAATTAAGGAAAGTGGTTTGTCTACTGATTTTTTCTTTTTGAGCTAATCACAGGCTAGAGCATGTAGTACTACACCAAACAGAACATATTTTCATGGGATAATAGTCTATTCCTACTACAGGCAAGGCAATTTGTCATACTTTCAATTTAGCACTGTCATGTATACATGCTGTAGATCCACAATTATACATTCTAATATGCTGAAATTGGGGGAAATAAGAATAATCCACATAGATCTAGAATGCTTTCAATGCTGCCCATATATGTATTGATAAAAAGTTCCAGTTTTAAGATATACCAGGTTGAGATTTTGAAGCAGGGAATAGACGGTAGAATAGTAGAAGTGTTTGGACAGTCACTGGCAGAGATGAGAATCTCATTCATTCAACCACTGGCAATTAACATAGCAAACAATACAGCAATACACACATTACTGTAGTGGGCAATCATGTGTACCTACAATACTGTAGCCTAGGCCGGCTTTCATATGGCCTACATAGCCTGGCCCTGTGTTCAGTACCTCCAGAGCCTGCCATACGTTACATCTATTTTCCTTGGTCAAATATCAATACTGTATGCATAGATCACAATGCAATATAAACCAATCACAGCTCCATAAGTTTGTAACGTTCAATCTAGTACTGTGTGCATTGCTGGATGTCCATGGTGTGTAGAATTCAAGTGAGTCTCTTGCTGTGTCACAGATGAATATTCAGTTTGTTTGCATAGTTGTATCTGATGTATACGTTAATGACCTCCAGTGCATACATAGGTTGGATACCCTTTTCAATGGCAGTTTGCCACTGTGTGAATTCAAGACAGTCTAATGCTATGAACTTTCACACCATCAAAAAAACAAAATGGTCACTTGGTACTATTGTCAGTCTGCCAATTTAAATTGTTAATGATTGTAGAATACGTAAGTCTACAGTAAACTAGTAGTGTATTCTAAGAGTTAAAATGGCTCGCATGTTAATATGACAGGACTGATCAACCATTAAAGAAAAATACCAACACTTTTGTAAACGTTAACTGTGCTGCATCCCTTTCAATCGATATTAAAGTCACCATAAGAAATGGCCATGACACTGTCCAGTGGTACCTTACATTAAACACTGATCACATAACACTGATGGCATACAACACTGATTACAAACAACACTGATCACATACAACACTGATCACATACAACACTTAAACACTGATCACATACAACCAAAACAGTGTTGGACATTATTCCAAAAACCTAACAGATATTTCAGGTTGATTTACAAACATTCAGCAATCTTCCTTCAACAGAGAAAATTGAAGACAGGCAAAAAATGTCAATCTTTAATTCTCAGGTTAATGCTGTACCTTGTGCACCAATGTCCATAGCTCCACACATTTCTGTTGCGTGTTACAATTTAATTTCAGTCTCTTAGTCTAAGTATCACCAACTGTGGGTTCTATTTTAAGCTCTTCTTCAATATATGACTATCATACCTGCACTCCTCTCATGATATTTAATACTTTCACTATTAATTGAGCTGGGTTTGCTTCACAAACCCTATAAAAGAATACACATGTGTCATTTCCTGTTGTGATTTAAATATAGTCAACTTGCTTGTGATTCCCACAGTTGCTTCATTTTTTTTACAACAATAGCTAGATAACATTTAGTTTTTACAACCATCCCGTGCCTTCATTATCACTTACTTTAACTCCAGCTTTTCCTGATGGGTACTTCTCTGGTAACGTTGGGAGCACCGGTGTCCGAGACATTGCAGATCACGTTAGGTGTACAGCTAGTACTGACTCTGGCTGCATGGAGAACAAAAATGAAATCCTTTTCATTCATCGATGAAATTTGTTGGCTTCGTCAAGAAAGAACCAAAGCTTATATATATATATAGCTCATGTCAGGACTCTAAAAAGATACCTTACAGTGAATCCTCATTCGCTAGATATCCAAAAACCCTTGAAAACAAGGACTTCTTTAAATCTACGTACCTTCATTAATATTAAAATGTAAAAAAATTGAAATATTTATTAAACAAGAAACAGCTCACTGTAAAACTTACTGGCTTGGGGATTTACAAACAATGGTTGTCACATTTCCCATTCACATCAGTACTTGACATACTGTATATTTCACCATTTCTTCATATACTTCTTCCCATACCCCTCTTCTCTGGTCCCAAACAGTTTGAACTTTAAGGTCACTGCGCATTTCCCAAATTTAAATTCTACAAGCTAATGGGAGGCAAAGGAAGGGGGAGGGCAGGGAAGGGCAGGGGCAGGGCAGGACCATTTTAATAAGAGGGGAAAGGCTGTAAGGCACAGTAACAAAACGATTCCAAAATGTGCAACTTGGAAAGGTAGGCATGTGTAAACTATGAAAGGAAGACATCATAATAGAGCAAAGAGATAAAACTACCAGACAAGGATGACCACATACAAGCCATACTTTTACCTTGCATTACTTGTATTCAACACCAAAACTTATTTAAGGGTGACTTTTATGCAGAATTCTGATCTTGAAATGCTATTGTCTGAGACAAAAAAAGAAGAAAAAAGAGTCCTAGGTGAACATTCCAATTTCTCTTTACGACTAAATTAATGATGGCGTTGGCTTATCAGTACCAGTAAGTTCTAATAATAATTTAGAACATTTTCAAAGAAGATATACAATTGCAAAGATGTATAGCTGTTCTGTGCACAGAGACCATAGTACATTACGAGAGCTACATGTATACAAGTTGATCTCTGAATTATGCCCTTTACAGTGCATTAACCAAGATTTGAACTGTAAACACTCCACAACACATTCAACATGTTACGCTCCATGGCAGTGTTGCTGTAGTCATTTTACAAGTCACAGTAGTTGTAAAACGCAATTTGTTAAGTGGACAATTTTTTTTAAAAATAAATTGTTATTCGTACTCACACACTAATTAGATAGTACTCGGCATATCCATTATATACAAGTACTAACAGAGACTAAGAATGCACTACGACCAATCACCTGGCAGAGTTAGCATGCAGAGATGTGGTTTACACTGTGTACTTACTGTACACTGATGACACTTTAAACTGGTACTTCAGTTTTATATAAAGTACAAGAGTTATAAGACAATGGACTCTGTTCCTAATTGTTAGTAATGAAAGTTCAATGTTTATACTGTACTTTATATTTAGTCCATTCATATTATATTACTCTCATCACATCATATTAGTCCCATCACATCATATTAGTCCAAGTTTCTATATTTACCGATATTGAAGGTTCTGCACACATTTTCAATAAACATGACAACAAACCAGAGTGTGGCATACAGCAACAAGGGTACCACTGTGATTCTGGAGCAAGCTGTACAGGTCTACAATCTACAGTAAACCAACTCAGTTTTCAGAAAAAAATATAATACAGAATATATTTATTATTTAAATCAACTTATCTCACACAACGCTTGGGAAAACTATGTCACACCATGTCACCAGTGCTGGATTTATTAGACCTTGGGGGGCCGGGAGCACTTCAGGTTCGGTGGGCCCCTCATGTACGGAAATTGAAATCCACGGCAAATGACCCAATTTTCACATCCAAGTCACTTTATTGCGTGTTATTGGAACTGACAAGTTACATACATACTAACATACATACACAAATACATAAAGAAAGGCTAAAATGAGTTATAAATCTGAAGTAATTACATGTACACGTGTAAATACATGCCAGCAAAACTCTAGGTAGATTTTTAGGTCAGACAAATTACAAATTGAATAAAGGTATATATATTTTTTGATAACAGAACCTAATTTTAGAATTATTATATTTTTGTATAGAGGGGGCACCCCTCTGGCAGTGGGACCCAGGGCAAATTCCCTTTTTGCCCCCCTCCCCTCTTCCCCCATGAATCCAGCACTGTATGTCATACCATTAAGGATATAACATGAGGTATACACCACATTAATGTTACAATACTCTGCCCTTTAAGGCAATTTCCTTCAGTTACATGATGGTTTTGTGGGTTACATTATTTCACTTACTGTTTTCTCTGTGGTAACATTTGAAACCAAGGGGGTCTAACCACACCGCAGTTGACATTGTACAGTTGCAGTGGTGCAGGAGGGAAAACTTGTTTGTGGGCTGTTCTATTAACTGAGAACCATAAGGTTAAAGGTCAATTCTCACTTTAATACAAAAAAAACAAAAAAAATAGGAAAATTCACACTGATGAAACATTTCCCTACAATACAATAAGAACTACAATCCCTCCCACATTGCTAAAGCAAGGGAAGAAATGTTTTCTATTTCAAAACTTGTCAAAATTCCATGTATTGGTGGGTGGGGAGAGTGGGGGGAACACCTTCCTACACAACCAAGTGCAAAAATATAAATTGCATAAATATACATTATAGCAACTTCCACTTCCTAACTAGAAAGAAAATCACAACCAGGCAAATCCATGGAAACATCAAAGAATACTTAACGAGTGCATGGTCTGATTGAAGAAAAGTTGATTGGAGTTAAATATAGAAACCAGGAAAATAAACAAAACTCGGGCGACTCTGTGGTTTCGTACAGTAGATTCTGACACAGAAGAGGAAGAGGGCAGTGACACAACAGTCAGTCATGGTGAGGGGGGGGGAGGGGTACAGTGCTAAAATGTTATCAATTTTCCTATGTTAGGTAGCTAGGATTTATGCTTTAGTTGCATGGAGTAAATCCTTCTCTTCTCCAAAAGGATCAGAAAGTCTTGGAAAAATGAAGACAATAAACAGAGAGTGATAATCTGGCAGCATCACGTTCTGTTCTGCTGACATCTTCATGACAATTTAACACACAAGGCTTCAAGGACAGAAACCTTCAAATTAATCTAATGAATCCAGCGTCCTAATTATCTCACAGCCAGCGCGACAACTGTGTTCGTTGATGGCATTTAACGAAATGTGGGTGTTGCAAAAGCTTTGATGTCCGATCAGCCGCCACTGTAGATTTCATTACAGCCGAGATCTACTTAATTCATTTTGGATTACTGTACCTTGTCAGAAGTATGAATAATAATGTCCAAGCTCTCGCTATGCTAAATCGAAAAATTAAAGACTAAACCTTGTAATCATAGAAGAAGAGAAAAAAGCATTGGTAGTTTCTGGCTTAGGAATAACTTTTCAAAACTGTTTCGTCTTCCAATAACAAAGAAGGGGAAAATCTGTACCTAAAATACTAGGGATACAGTTTATATAGTATATTGCCCTTGTCATGGTAAGAGTTGCAAAGTTAGCTAACTAGTCATTATTGCTAGCACCCAAATACAGGATTCCAGTGTCCCTACACTAATGCTACTCGATCAACCATCTGATCAAGGAAACATGGCATATATAGTTTAGTCAGCAATAAATGTTAAAAATAACATTAACAATCATTCACAAAGCGAGCATAAGGCTCTAATTAGGTCAAAAGGGTGAATCCGAACCTCAACTGTAACAAACAAAAAAGCATATCCACCCTGATCCCTTTTCATTGTCATTTCAATAATTGACACAGAGACCCAATGTGGGTTCAGTTCTAACGATTTATCTTTTTAAGTGACACACCCTCACCACGGCAATAGCTGCCACAGTATAGTAATGGTATAAAGTACAGTACACACACTACAGTACATCGAGATTCAGATGCAGGAATCTATCCTATCATATCACCTACACTCAGTTAGAGAATAAAAATAGAGTTTGAATTTAATTTTAGCAACTTTAACATATTGAAAGACTACTGAAACTGTGTACAAAACTTGTTATACATATATCTTTGCAATGATGTACCAAATTGAAAATTTTTCGCAACATCTCGATAAGCGATTGCAAAATTATTATCCCCTGTCAATGCCAACGTTTATTGAATGATGTGAATTCCAATGTTCAGTTAAAGCACTCCATTACACCCTCGCTCCCCGATCAAAACAACAACTGTTATTTTTGTCCTGACAGTACCAAGTGACAGTTTGTTTGAATCCTCGGCGAGGAAGAATTTAGAAACACCTGCATACCTACGTAGTGCAAATAACAAGGGTGGTGGCTATTTTTGCATTTAAAATGTACTATTGTAGTGTATGTGCGTGCCCTCCTGAAAGTATGCATATACTGTGTTAGCGATATAGTATGTAAAGCTCACCAGGAGTGGGTTTCCTCCTTTATCGATAAAACTACAGTCCTAAAGTATAAAGGTTGATGTTGGAATTTTTCCCACCTGAATTATCGAGTTAGTAAGCATAGAAGTCTGCAATTTTAACACCCAGGAGAAATTGCCATTAGAAAGGCGAAGACAACATTTCTCCTTTCTCCCAGGGGTTATAATACCACTCTCTCATTCTCTTCTTTCAGCTAAAGCTTTGTGAATTTTACGACGCTGTTAATTGACCGTTTCGCTTCAATTTATAACAGGACAGGCAGTTATTACCTTTTGGCCATAATAATGCTCATTATCCTCTTTCTGTTCTGCTAGGGTAAATGCATTATTTACAAGTCATATTTTCGAAAACTTAAGACAGCACTTTTCATTTGTTTACAACACAAAAACTGTGTCAGACTTATTTTTGAAGCCTTAAATCTTAATTATTTGTGACCTTCTTTCGAAAGCAAATAGCACTTTAAACAATAATAAGGTGATTGTAATATATCTGCCGGAACGGAAAGAGATCAATCATGTACTGTATGTACAGTGCACTGTCAGCATAGATCTTGGTTTGTACTCGTCTATAATGCAATGATTTATTTGGACTTAGATTCTCACGTCAAACATGCTGTTGGTTATCCTTGAGGGTGGTCACTTGTATTTAATATACTGTAGGTGAAAAAAGTCGGCTTCCTAGTACCAAAACCTTACCCGAACAATTGTACAGTTGTTAAAAGCGGATTGAGATGGATAAAAATCCTACGTCAAATGCGCCCTAATACTTCAGATTGGTAGATTTGGAAGGATGAGGACAGTGACCTCACAGAGTTTGTTGACCAGGCAGATCAGAGTGCGAATGTACAGGAGACAGGTAAGAGAGGAGTGTGTTTATGTCCAATGAAGGGGTTCCATCTGTGTACAGCATCTTTGGCCGATACACACATTATGGACCACTGTGCTACTCTGAAGTCTTATTACTAAATATTGCAAAGTGGTTTCATTCTTGCCATTCTCTTCTGCAAAGATGTTAATTCCCTGTACACAAAAGAGTAGCATCATTTTAATAAACAGTAACACTTACTTCAAATAACTGGGGGGAAAAAAAGCACCTTTAAAAAAGACAGGAGGACAATGTTGAATTTTGTGCATATTGTATGAAAAAAGGTTTTTATTTATTTAAGACGTAACTAGTTTGACTAAAAATATAAAAAATTGGTTTCTAAGCAATGTATGCCCATAATGCATGAGCATATAACTCAACATTTCATACACAGCGACTTATTAGTTCAAAACCAACTTGTCAGGATTTCTTTCGGTTTGAGCTGACATCTGTTTCACTGTACATTTCTTCTCTCTGCAAAGCAGCTTCATCTTCAACAATATCTCACTTCTTTGATCCAGATAACATTTTAATTACCGATTCCAAGTGCCTTGCTGGCTGTTCTGTCATCAGGTTACTGAATTTTACCGAAGCAAACTGCTCAATACCCACCCATCAATTTGGTGTTTTTTTTTTGTTTTTTTTTTTAGCTTTTTAAGTTACTTTAGGAGCGCACTCAATTTTAAGAGCTTATCGTCTGTAACTGGGTTGAAACACTGCATAGTTACAATGTATTTCCATCCAACCAACAAGGGAAACTAGCCATAGGAAATTAAGTCATTCATGACAACATCACAGTGTGAAGAGATAGATCTAGTAATGTACACCTACTGTAGCTCAGTGTACCAGCATACTGTGTACGTAGATGAAAATCTCTTCAGTGCACTTGGAACAGATGAACTTGTACTGTAGTAATCTCATCATCCTTGCTATTAGCTCTCTGTCTTGTTTGGTAACAGTTTGTTCAGCTCAGTGTTACAAAGTAACTCCGACTATCGGCTCAATATTGTATCCTTCAAGCAATAAATCAAGTCACTAATTGTAATGAAGAATGGAACACAAGCTAATTAAGCTATACAGTACAGTGCACAATACGATATGTACCAACTAACTGACATACAGTTAGATGATAATTAAAACTTAATCACATCATATTTGTTGGTAAATCTTGCAGACAGAAGACAGCTAAGTTTGTCATGTTCCCTATTCGACATCCCGCCAACCCCCCCCCCCCCCCCCACACGCACACACACACACACACACTCCATTCCTGCCAAATTGAAAAGAAGAAAAAAATCTAAATCTTACACCACATGAAAAAAAGAGGGGAAAAAATAACAGCAGTATTGTTTTACAGGCAGCTCAGTCTACCACTGGAAGAAAAAAATTAATGGGTCTTCAGAGACCTAGCCAATTTGACCCATATTCAGTAGTTTTGTTGCATGTGATAATCTTGTTCAAAAGCAGTTGAAATTTTTCAAAAAGCTCTTATTGTTTCCAAGATATACACATTTGAAGTTTTGATACATCTGGGAAAACTCACTAAATACAGTACCTGCAAACTATGACGTCGAGTGTTGCACTCACCATAATTTCTAATTTTAGCCCTGAATAATTACAAGCCCACATATATCATTTGAATAATCTGATGTTCCTCTTTTCACAGAAGACAATTAAACCTTTCCAAAAATAGCCTTTGGTAACAAACCTGTGTTTATTGTCCTTGAAACAAAGGTTGTAAAGGAATAACTTAACAGAATATTAGGCGGTCACTCCCTTTACATCATCGATGTTTATCCATAAATGAATTAAGAAAAGACTTGTAAAATGGTTAATCTTTGATAGATTTTGATGAGATTTGAAGCTAATTTTATGATTTCTAATGCCTACTAGATCTTTTAACACACTAACACATTGAGCAGGTGTTCATTTTACACATGAGGAGTTTAATGTTATCAAAGACAAGAAAATTTACAAGCAATCAATTCCACATTGTAGATGTCTGTTCATAAAATGTTGCTTTGGAATCAACTGCTCCCCCCCCCCCCCCCCCTTACAGCAGTAGTGAAAAACAAGAGGATAGTTCTCCTTATCACTAATTATAATCTAGTGGCACTGAATGAGACTTGCTATTCAATCTTACATCAAATATGCATTTACTGTAAGTACTGTATTACAAGCTAACTGCAGTAATAAATGTTTTCGCTAAAGCAGTCCTGAATATTTCAGTTCGAATTCATTAATGCACCTTATCAATATAATCAACCCAAAAATGTCTGAACATATGTAAATTGACATACCTACATAGAACCAGCAATCACTACATTGTAAAACAAAGAAAACAACATCAATTGTTATTTTCAATTACACATACCTACTTCTGCAGTGTACACAGAATCACATTATAAGGACTCTGTACAGTACATTCACATACTGTACAGTAGTAGTAGTACATGGCTACATTGTGGAACGAGCAATACTGTAGTGACTCCAGTGTGCAACAGTTTGCACTTGACTTAATACTGAATGACTCATACTCACAGGGAAGCTTGCATACAGTACAGCAGTCGTCCTCGGTACATGTTTGTAGCTCCTAATACTTATCAATTGTGCTTTCGAAATGAAAATGTTACAGGTATTTGAGTGTGCAGTGGCCATGCTAAAGCACTTGAACTGGTTCAGTCTTATACCATGGTAACTGTTTATGTTTTGCTGTTTATAGTGTAAAGAAGATATGAAACGTGATCCAAACCATTGCAACAATGTATATATATATAAACATAAGTATATATATATATATATATATCTATATATAATTGAAATCGTAGTGAGTTGGAAAATCCAGAACAGTGAAAATACTTCCAACCTCCACCGGGATTCGAACCCGGGCCTCCCGCTTTGTACGCGGACACCCTAACCCACTAGGCTATGGATGCTGATTGTATGTCCAGACGTTCGAAACCTGTAAGGAAGGTCGTAATTCCACTGTAGATATATATATATATACATACATATATATATGTATACATATATCCATATGCATTGTTGCCATGTATATTTTGCAATATATAAATTTCATTTATATGAAATTAATATGTAACATGTGTGTGTAAAGTTCTCCGTGAGCAAGAACAGGAAGCCAGCCAAAGGCATGAAGTTAATTAATACCCAATATCTTATAACAGTCCAATCAGTGACTCAAAACTATGGCAGATTGATCAACAGAGTGCTGTTTAAGACATTCTGACTTGATTTATTTTGCAAAACTGAGCTGTTTAAGAATGAGATCAATAGAAATTACCAAAAGTATTCAGCCAGGTTATTAGAAACCAAGTTTCCTAATAAATAAATAAATAAAAAAATAAAAAATAAAAAAATTAATTAATTAATATATGTCTGCTTTTCAAACTGTTAGTATATAGTATGCCTTCATTGTACACAAGTATTAAACAAAGTTTGAAATATAATTTACTTCCTTTTTCATTAGGTATTTTTTATCTATAATTTTATATCCTCTGCCCAGGCAACCCCCTCCCCCCTAACATTCCTGATTCATCCCTGAGTATTCCCATTTTTAAGTTTCTTGATGAAAATTTTGGGGAGTCTCATTACACTTTGTACTGTACTGTATCTTCATGTTTATAATTTTCTTTTTTTTCTATTTTTAACTAAGTTTATCCTCCTGTTTGGTTATGATAAAACTTACTAGGTTATATATTTACGAGCGACCCGCTTACCTGTCTCCCCACAACATTAGCCAATAAAAAGCCCAATAGAAATTCCGACCGGAACGGACAGAAAGTCCGGGTCGAGGAGAGTGGTACCCGACGTGGTACGCACAAAGAGCAACACCTGTGATGAATTATAATTAGAAAGGAGCATCACTAGCGAGGAGGAATATGACCCATGAATGCCCAGGAAATCTATGTCATGTCCTGGTTTCTGCTGTTACTTGTTAAACACACATTTGGGATGTGTAGCGAGTAATGGTGTAGCGATTGTGGTGTTTTTCCGCAATTGACGCGAACCTGTCGTTTGGAAACACGAGCCGGGGAATGAAGATGTCTCCCGTTGTGGTTGTGGTTCCGGTTCCTCGGGCCCTAGGAGTCTCCGGAAGATCGTCGTAGCTCAAGCTGCTAGTTCCGGGGGGCAACACTCCCCCCGACGTAGGGGACTCTTCCTCCTCTGGGAAGCGGGAGTAACCGTCCTCTGTAACCCCGAAATCTAGGGGGTCGATCTCGTCGTCTATGCCGGACAGGTTGGCCGACGCTCTGCAAACCAGAACGTCCTCACCGGGGAACAAATCAGGTTCCATTCTTTGGTCTGAGATTGATCGTGGTGTCGCGGTCGGGTTGGCCGTGGGTTGCGATCGCTCCTCGGCACCGATGTCTCTCGGGGCCGGCTCTCTTTTCGGATTGGGCGCTTGCCCCTGCTACCCCATTCTGGGGGCCCAGTAGTTGTTACTCTCGTCGGCTCCCGGCTCGGGACCGGCCGCGGCCCCGGTTAGGAGGTCTGCGGACCGGGATTCTGCCCCTGCTACCCCGTTCTGGGGGCCCGGCAGTTGTTATTCTCGTCGGCTCCCGGCTTCAGGACCGGTTTTGGACTTCGGAGCCCATGTCTGGGGACCCAGAATTCGATTGCGGCTCCGGTTCCTGGCTTCGGCTTCGGCTTCAGT
>KN884704.1:43285-53657 GCA_000934455.1 Apostichopus parvimensis
CACAAGCCTCATCTTTTAATTTGAATGCATATCAAGTATTCCCACATCTTGTTGTGAAATTTAGCTGTGTATTCACATCTACCAAGGCATAAATAGCCTGTTGTGGTTTTGGCAAGAAGTCATGTAAACTTCCATAGTAGCTTATTTCTAAATACTTTAACACAGCATTCAAGTTTCATTACTCTATAAAGCTGTGGTTTATAACTGCTCACCACAACGGGTCACGAACCAGGACATCTTGGTAAACCAGGATATAAATATATTAGGTGCTAAGTTTCGACTACTGTGGGGCATGCATCCTAACATGTCCCTCCTATACCCTGGCCTTTCAAGTTAGCCCACCTCCTTAGGAAAAATATCACAGAGGGTACACAGCATTACTGTGGGCAGAGTTGCTTACGTGAGAAGAGCATGTAAACATAGGTCTGTTCTCAAATTAATATCCTGTTTGGATTCCAATATGTTTTTCTAAACACATTAAGGTTCAACAGGCCGAGACATATTTAACTCAAAGCAGCTTTGCAGTTTTGTGTACTCACAGAGGTTGTCCGCAATATTTATCACCCAAAGATTAGAGCCCAATGAGGCTTTGTAATTATTGAAATATTTCATATCCTTGGCAAACTTCACGATATATTATGAAGGTTATTGTCAAAACCAATATTTACAATAATTTTAATCAAGTTGCAAACATATCCCAGCCCCACCCCACTCTCTCCCAAACTACCAACAAAGACGAAATCATGTCATTTCATATCAGAAACAAGGCAACAAAGAGCTCAATCAACTTCTACACAAGTTTTAAATCCAATGTTACCCTAAGTTGGCTTTGATCATGTCATTTGTAGATCACATACTATACTATACATTAAGAACACCACAGTATCACATATATTTAAATTCCTTCTCTTTGAGATCATAATATATACAGAGCATCATCATACCAGAATTTTGATTTATGACTTCCCTTAATCTGACCCTCTTCTCTGAAGGTTGAATTTCTTACATGTTTTACATGATAGCTCATTAAATTACAAGTCAAGCAATATGAAGACCAAAACTCTTCTCTTCTTGAAATTCCTGTCGCTAATTTAGGGAAGATGCATAACTAATCACCCCCATCATCAGGCCACAACACTGCTTTTCTGTACATATCACACTTCAACACACACACACACCACATTCACCCGCTCACACACATACTGTATATATATGACTGTAGTGCTATCTGTACTGTACTGTGTATGTTGATTGCTGATTTTGTCGATACAGATATATGCACAACGGGTAGCACACTGTGCTCAGTGCACAGTCATTCCATATACTCCACTGTGAGTATGAGTCATTCATTACCATAGTTCACTCACTTTGCATGCATGGGTATCTATAGGCTGGCTTAACACTGCTGAGTAAATGGCATTGACCATCTAGGGGAAATCCAAAGCCAGGCAGGATAGACATAAAAGAGAAAGCACTAAGAAACAATAGACTTTGCAATAGACTTACCCTATGTACTGTACGCTTGAATGGCTTAGACAGAATGTCTATATCGTATCTAGTAGAAAGATCTCACAACAGTTCTGTTTATGTTGCAGAGAAACAGCCTTCAGTTTCTGTTTGTTTTTGCTTCATGTATTCATATGTTGAATCTTGAATTTTACAAGTTGATAGTACTTACTATGCGCTGCCTCCTTCAAAGAGAAGATTGCTAAACCTGAAATCTGCCAGAATGGTCATTGGTCACCAAACATTTTAGCAGAAAGCAATCAAGAAACATGACACCACCTTTGAAAAATTACATGTTGCTTCCAGGTCAAAGTAACATTATTAGGATGAAAATAGATTGTAAGGTCATGCTTTGTCGTCAATGCGACATGATTGACTGGATAGAGAGCATTGGGAAATATATCAGAAATGAAAAGCTAGTCACACATTCCATTATCTAACACACACACAACCTTATACATTTCCAGACTAAAACATTAACTTCACAAAGTCTGTCACATTTTGATGGTAAGCTGTACTTTTGGCCTTACTGTACCTAATGTCACTATAGCAAAGGATGAGAACATGTGAAAAGCTGGCCAATTATATTAGTTTCTTTCATAAAGTTGTCTCCAACTACCAGTCATAATGTGCATACTAGGATTTGGACAGCCTCTTCAAAACAAAAGTACTGTAAGCATTAAACACTAGATTATATGCAAATTAATGGCATAAATTTATTTTGAAATGTACTGTTTGTTAACACAGAGACAAACCCACATGAAACAAACAACTGCCTTCCATAGCAGTAATGTTACTACAGAAAAACTGTTTGCGTCCAAAACATACTGTGAGATGAAAAATCCTTTTCAGTATCAGAGATGTATGCTTCCCACAAAATTCATAGATTGACTCAACTCATAACATATTCTGATCAAAACAATGATTCCAATATTACATGATAGTCTCTTAAACAATTCAAGCGCATCTTCGTTTCCATGCGCGCTTGTTGTCGTATGTACTGTCTGTGACAAGAAGGCCTAACGTTATATTTGAGTGCACACATATGATAGCCTATACCACAAACTTCGCTATATCTACACAGGGGAAAGTAACCTTACAAGTAGTTGCATACTTGCAGTTTCTCTGATTTATTTGTTTTCAATCATCCTAGAATTGGAAGAAAGTTTGGTACTTCTCAGACGAAGTTGTGGTCTTTTGAAAAGAAGAAATAAAGATGTTCATTCAAAATGTATTTTATGTTTTGCATACACTGTAGGCCTAGTTGTGAGTGTGTACTTGAGGTTTGTTCTCAAATAAAAAAGTTTGTCCCCCCCCCTCCCCACGCAAGCAATTTGAAGATTTTGCGTCCTGGATTCAGAATCCTACATTTGTAACAATGCTGCATATAGTGGAATCAATTACAGTAGTTGTTCTTGCTTTGTGGGAAGGGAAAATCTTCAAGTGTTGTCAATCAGTTTGAAGTATCATAACGTGACACATATTGAATTAATAATACATTTAAATAGCGCTAAATACAACTTCAGAAGAGCAACATGCTCTGGTCTTTCATGAACACAAGGGATAATTCGAGGCATCTTCATTCACACACCAAAATCTCTGACTGTAGTAACAAAATACTGTATGTTTGCCACATCAACTACAAAGACATCAACAGATACTGTAGCCTACACCTTCAGAAGTAGTTCATCATGGTTGACAAATTTGTAAGATGATAAGTATCACACCTTCATAGCAGATGTGCCTAACCTAATTTGCTTGTACAAACAGAGAGACGAACTCGATTTGTTCTACTGTATCTGTTGATGGTAACGACTATCTCAGCTAATTGAGCTAATTATGGATGGCAAGAAACTCACACATAGTCCATTGCATTAGAAACTAACTCTACTGTAGGGGAAAGTTCAAGATAGGTATTTAAAGCAACCAATCACATCAAATTTTTGATATGCTCAATTGCACTAACAAACCATGTGCATACAAAGTATACGTAGCTGATACCATTCTACAAAACCTGCTTTTTCAGAATTTGACAAAAACGTAGCATTCTTTGTTTGAATCGTACTGAGTTGACTACTGTACGTATATAAGCAAATCTATCAAAGTCCATAGATTCATGACAAATGAATACAGAAAAAATTCTCCCCGACTGAAATTTGAATCAAAGGCTTGCTGGTTCTGCAACGTCATTACCTACAGTACTTGGGCAAATCCTCAATATTGCAAAAACTGTACACATGAATAAAATAAAAGGCATAAAATATCTCAAAATTTATCACAAAAAAGTTCTACAGAAAAAGTTCTACAATAGATCGGTGGTAGTTTCTCTGGGCTTTCTAAATGTTGATTAGTGTTTGCTCACCATTCTCTATTTGATTTTTAAACCATTAACAAACAATTGACTCTGTTTTATCACAGTTAAGTTTCAACTGATTAGTTGTAAGCCAAGTGTTTACAGCACTTATACAGGTTTCCATTTTATGAAAAGCATTGGGCACATCTTCCTTATGGAAAGCAAGAAGTAATTGAGTATCATCCGCATAATGATGGAAATGCTGGAATTCTACTGTGGGAATGCATCACCATTGACAAACGTACAATATTCACTTTTCAGAAACTGTCAACTTCAATCTTGTTAAATGCACACCATTTACTTGCATCAAAGCATTTTTAAATTGGCCTTCAAACTGTATTTCAAACAGAGAAATGATCAAGACATAATTGACCCTGAGGAAAATACTGTAGCAAGCTTTAAGTTGAGGTACTGTACCTTTGGTAGAGTAAGATGGCCACAGACTCAAGGCTGGAAATAGCTTTCTACACAACATGATTTCACTATATAGTAAGACGAAAGATAAATACTATACAGCATACAAAGCATGTCAACGTACATCACTGAAGGTCTTGAGGTTTACATACAACCTCCCGCAAAGAAAACTCCCATATCAGGGCTTGAAATTTCCAATGTACCAGGTGCTCGGGGCTCCTTAATACCGTATTCGGGCTACCTAACTTGATGGCCAGATAGCCCGTCGGGCTACCAATGTTCATGCAAATTTGCCAACTTCCTTCGCAGCACAATAAAGTAAATTTCACTAGTCCAACGCTGTATTGTACAACTGGACAGCACAACTCAAATTAAATTTATCCTGCTGACACCTGTCTTGTGCTTGCAATAGTTCTTGGAAAGAAGCTTAGAAACTTTTTACACAATCATAACTTGTGAACATTGTATATTCTTCCTTCAAAACATTGCAGTCACCCACAACATACAAATTAGCTTGTGACGTTGAAAAACGTTTGTTAAAAACTTTGTAGCCTGTCACTGACATGCACAGTCTCTTCTGAGGCTCCAATGAAAATGAAAGTTACAACATGTGGAAAACCCCTAAATGAATCACTTAAAAATATGGTGAATCTTTTGAAAACTGAAAAGAACATTATAGATGCAGCTTTGATTACTTAACACTATCAATGAATGATAAAAGGATTGTACTTTGAAAATCAAGTTTGACTATGACATCTTGTTGCCAGTTTGGTCCCGAGATATTTCAAACAAGAAGCACTTGTCATTTGGGCTAGGCTGAGTTGTCTTTTCTACATGAAATCAGTTTTATTCATCACAAGATGTCATGTTTTGACATTCCTGTGAAGAAGCTTATGACTCTGTTTGATTACCTTTTCATAAGACTTGTATGTAGCCTTAGTATTATGCTAAGTGTTGAACGTAATTAGTCAAACTGAGTAATGAAACGTACAACAGAAGGGGTGGGATTAGTTAACTAATTTTCCAAATAAACTGCATGCACAGTTTCAGGTATATTAATTCGGTGGGGAATATGATTGCCCGTGTCTAACATTAAGGATCCTACTGTAAAATAATGCAATAGCTTCTATCCACTATGATCACATGAAATGTCAGAAATATTTCATGATGTAAATGTGACCAAGAGGTCTTAATAATATGGTGTGTGCAGTCATATCATATCACAGAAGATGCAACAATGTTTACACATTTTTACAGGCTTTTTAAAAATGTAATAGGGATACCATAATCTCAGGATAAAAAGCCAGATAGACTCCTACTTTTGAAACAAAATTGTCAAGCACTGCATAGATACATTAGCTGATTTACAACACATCCCTTTGCTGCATAATATACACAATAACACACACTTAACCTGCTACTATACACACTTCAACTCCATTCACAGTCACACATTACACTGATAGCTAATAAATAACATAACTCATGCCCATTCATCACATGAAGCAAATTATAGACACAATTACTGTAGACGTCTAGATTAAAATTCATTAATATAAAGACTTTGGACTTGCTTTAAGTTTAACACTACTAATTAGTTTCCTATATATAATCAAGACCTACATGTGTTAAAGTACTGTACTCTAGGAAAATTGTCCTAAGTACACTTTCACACTATTATATGCACAGCAGAGGAAATAGCGAAAATATTGGGCATAGTCCATGGCAACCTCATAATCAATTATAATGACTGCCAGTTTTCAGGCCTACATTTGGCTTGAGTGGTTGTTGCCACACTAAGTACCAACTGGACTATTTTCTATTGCATGACTCTACAGTACTGTAAGTAACAAATGGACATTTTTTTTAAATGAGCTTAAAAGAGGCAAGGCTTTAATTGGTATACTTACAATGTTAATGAAAACTGTAAGTATTAATCATCTCCAACTTGAGACAATAACCTAAGTGTTCCTTTACTATCCCTACGACATCAATGGAAAAGCTGGAGAAATTACATGACAGAATTACATGATAGGTTACCAAACCATGGACAATCTTCAAAACTGAATAAGAGTTCCAAGTAACCTTCTAAATTCCAAAGTGGTCAGCTTGAGAAGTCACAATATTAGCCGATACATGACAGTTAGTCTAGCCTAGGTCTAACTGTGAAACTGAATTAGGCCTCAGTGTCTCTAACCTATGTTATTGTTTTGTTACCTGCAGTGCTAGGCGTTATCCAAGTTAGCGTCAAATGCCAGTAAAAATATTACCAACAATTTCTGATGCCTAAATGTTGAACATATTTGATCCAAACCTGGATATCAACGACTTAAATGCAACAATACTAGCTTAACCTGTGTTACTATCTTTGTGTATAAAAATACTAAGTAGATAGTACCTTACGTACAAAATCTACTGTGGTTAACCTAAGTTTACAACACAAGTTACATGGTACAGTATAGTATTAGTAACATGTTCAATGTAAGAAAGATTTTTAGACATATCCTAACGTTCAAACACTACGTACCGGGTACTAAGCTATGCCCTTATACAGGCACAAGTGTACTAGTGAGTAGTTGGCCTATGCCGAGAGTACTGACTCCCTTCATTATTCTTGATGAAAATTTAGCCTTACCAACAGGAATATGGGGTGAAATTTGGCCCACATCCAGCGGACAAATGATAATGCCTTATTTATTTCCTCCACGGGATGTTGCTTCATCAAACCATCCTAAAAGTAACAATGTAAGATAATGGCCAACTCCCTGAACACTCCGTTGAATGTGGTAACTACATCAGATGTCAAACGTTTCATTTCTCTCAATCGGAAGTGATCGTGACCTCTTCGGATGTTCGTTTGTCTGAGCTGATTGGCTTGCGCTGCTTCTGTGCTTGTTCCTGTACCAATGTGAAACAATAAACATAAATTTGTGGGACAACAACAATATTTTGCTGTCGGCATGTATGATGAAACAAATAGGTTTCATTTGAAATAAAGTTGGAAGAGATATGTCTTATATGGTCTGACATTAATTGCGTGTTTGCAGACTGTTCTCCCTTTACAATATGTAGCTGACCGAACCAGTTGGACTCTTTCACATTGAACCTTAAATTCTGGACCGTGACCGTATGGTTCCACTCCATTTACTCAAAGATGTATTTGGTTATTTCGGTTTCGATTTTTTAGATTACCAACATTTATTTAAACTCATTTTGTTGTAACTAAAATATAATCAAATACAAATAACAAAGTTAACGAGCTGCGGAGGACCCCACAGAAAGCTATTACAAAGCTTATTAACGTACGTAGGCCCAGCCCCAATACAAAAAGGACTACAAGAGGGCAATCCGCACGGAGTTGCATATCTCATCGCCCGGAAATACTGATTTTAAATGAACAAATTTATTATTTGCTATGTAATCTGACAATACCGCTTTTGAAGTTAACATGACTACATTCTTTTGTGAACCCTACACAGAACAAAACTATAGGCTGGGAGTCCTGACCCCAGAATCATACTTTGAACAGTGATAAAATTATCCTGAAATTTTCCTCGCTTTTGTTATTTGGTCCATTTTCTACTAACTTTTCTACTAACTTTTAAAACTAGGATGATTATCACTCAGTTTGCATCAAGTTCTATAATGTCGTGTGAAGGTAAGTACATAGACTAGGCCGACTTTGTCCTCTTGCGCGCTTAGACGAAGGGAATACGCCATAACCTACGCGCCTAGGCACAACGCAGTATATTATCACGCGTACTCACGTACGCGTTTACAAGTTATATAGGCTAGACCCGGACATTTTTAGAAATGCCAAAGTCCATCAATTAAGCCAAGATTTCACACACAACTGGACCAGACCAGGCACAATATTCCCATGTCAACCACATTTATTTGATGGTATTTGGCATTGCCATGATACCTGAGAAGGTTCCATGTCAATTGAATGTTTCCCCTTGCAGTTATAGCAAAAACTCGATTTGCACTAAATATGACCTCTGACCTTGATATTTGGTTCCGGTAGTCTGCGAGACACAAGTTGTCACCCTGGGATACCTTCCCACCAAGTTTGACACACACAGATGCCATATAAATATATATGTGGGAGGACAATATAAAGTGTAAATCAGTATTATAAAGCTGTCCCCAACAGGCAGTGGCTCTCAAATGTCTCACTCACCTCAACAGACAACAGCGCTCAAATGTCTCCCTCTGCACAACTGTTCCACAATGACACACACGCACGGACACGTTTTAACCCCTCCCTCAGTCATGGACTTCCGGTCACCCTGGGCGATGCCCGACAGTAGCTCCTCAGGAATATTAAACATTACCATGGCAACTAGGGCAACTGATATAGCCGTATATGGCCCAACTGGCAAGGAACTACAATAGCTCATCCACCCTATGGGAGCGATGAGATAATTACGTAATGTATAATTATCGAAACAAAAACCCTGAAGAACAGATGAACACAAACACAAAAAGGTGTATACGTTATATGAAATACATGAGAGTTCAACATTTTCCGGAATGCTATTCCAAAGTTTGGTCCGGTATTAGTAATACTGTACCGAGAAAGCGTGAGACGATAAAGGTGTATTGACATTTTTTAGATGAACTGATTGGATAACGATGAGTGTTACTATACGGATTAAGAAGTGATCGTTAAAAGGACAGCCTGGTACAACTGCATAAAAGCCAGTTTTGCACAAAACAACCAATTTGCATGCTGTACATATCATATAGCCTAGTGTTAGCATTTTAGGTTGTGAAAAATCGGTGTGGTATGAGAATATCTGCCTATTTCTTGCTGAGGATAAACAATGCTTGAATAATAGTAGCGTGAGCATTACCCGAGACGATGTTACAATATTTTAAATGAGTATAGGATAATAGAGTTATAAATTGAAATCAGAGCAGGCTTTAGGAGAGTATTACGAAAGTAATATCAAATACCAACACATTTGGCAACTTAAGCACTAAACTAATTTATATGATCTTTCCAAGTCAAATGATTATCAATTACGACTCCTATAGGAAACGAAGCATTGTTTGAGAGAGGAATGTTTGTGTTACAAACAGCAATGTTTTCAATGGATGGATCCATGGGTTTATTTACTGGATAGAAAGAAACGGATTTTTTTTTTAAATATTTAGGGCTAGCTTTATAAACAAAGAACCACAGATAAATCTTATTTAGTTCTGCTTCAACTGTATACTAGCAACAGAATGTTGATCAGGATGAGAAAATAATAGGGTTATATTATCGACGTAGCAGATAGTACGTAACTTAGTGCATCACTGTAATAAAATTAATTGAGTACGTTCATACAACTAACTTGTGCTCTATTTCAAGGGAATACCACGCACACCGTAATGAGATCATTTGTGAATTAGAATGCTATGATCCAGGGTATCAAATGCCTTAGACAGGTCATGAAATTTACCAGAAACAAACATCCTTTCAAAGCCTGCAATTATCTGATTAGTAAAGTGTATGAATGCATGTGCCGTCATGACGTAATGTCGTCATGGTGATGCAGTTACCGCACATTTGAACGAAAAAAACATTAAAAAAAAAATTGTCAGTGTGAGTCTATGACACCGCACTGTTTGCTTCAAGTTCACATTTAGTGGAAAACGTGTCAACCTCAAATGTCAAAATGAAGGCTTCATGAAGATTTGATGACGCAAGTGCTATATATATAATAAAGAGTACAAAGTGACGCAGGTGAATTAATACCATCGCTAAGAGAAGACTAATTTACTGTGATGTCCTTGTTAGTATTTATAAGAAATGCAAGTAGGATATCTGATTTTTTTTTTTCAAAGAACGTGATTTAGGATCTTCTGTTTCTTCCTGAATGATTCATAAATTAGATTTTTTTTTAGCATGAAAACCTACTCTATTTAAGGTTTCATCGACCGATATGCCATCATTTTACCTTGAAACCCATCTCATATAGTACATAAAACGCCTTGCATTGGAAGCAACTCAATTCCCCAAATAGAAATTAATGACTTATATAACAAAGGGTGTGTCAGTGCGGCTTCTTGATGATATATTTAATTGAATAGATTGAAGCTGATATT
>KN884704.1:103046-115235 GCA_000934455.1 Apostichopus parvimensis
CATTATTTTTTCCAAGTCATAAATCCATGAAATCTTCATGTCAGAAAAATTGAGATAGAAAACGTGGGTTGTTTTGATACTTGGAAGTGGACACAGTTTTGATGGTAGTCACCACTACAGTCTACAGTAACATACAGTAGGTTGATAGGCCTAGCTTTTTCACGGCGGGCATCAAGAATATGGTCGAGTTGTTCGCCTCTTCTTATTTGGCCGTTGTCATTGGCGTCAAACTATATGACCAAAAAGTCCAACAGAGACTGAGCCAAGATGAAGGATACCACATAAAAAACAAGTTCTTAAATTTTCTATGACATTACTAAACCTTGCAACGCCGTTCTCTCGACAAACAGGCAATGAGCGCGAAAGGCAACACTCGCAGGATGAAGTGTAACCTGCAGAGACTATTTGTGGCAAAGTAGCGTAAATGCAAGTTTTATATTTGATGTACCATGATTGATATTGATAGTTGTAGAGACAGAGCAAAGATATGAAATTAGGAATCGAAATTAGAACTTCCAGTATTGAGATACTGCGTCATTGATGCTCTTGTATGGTATTACTATACACATGCACATATGTAAAAACGATCAGATAGTGGTAATATGAATGTTTGATTTGCCTGAAAATGAGGAAAAGTATGTGTCAGTCATGGAACATTAAACTGATTGTTTGAGATTAGAATGCAGTGTACAGCAAGTATCATATTACTGTCCAAAACATTTGACTAGATTCGTCGGAGGGTGAAAAGAAGTGGTGCAGTATTCACAGTTTTATTATTGATTTGAAAGTTGTCTCGATGCATACCAAGGCTAGCTGTTGTATGATCTGAAGTGTGCATGCACAAAGGTGATACAGTATTTTATGTAACAGACAACAAGGGTGACTGTAACCCTGAAATATGACAGGAAATAATATTGAGAGTCATAAAAACTGTTCAAACTTATGTCTTATTTTATAGCAAATTGGTGATTTGAATAGGAGGAATGACTTTTATGTAGGATATGTGATTTGTCATGACAACAGTCGAAGACAAGGCTGAATTAGTGAATTACAATCAACACATGTATAAAACACAAAACACTTTTCTTTCTTTTACAATAAATTTACAGAAAGAACAGGCCGAAGACTGGGCTTTGAAAATAGGGGCAGAGTTTAACGACATTGAGATGCACGAACTCAGTGTTGAATGAAGCGATCTCTCCCAGAGGAAGTTTGAAGATGTCCCCAACATAAGAGCTACCTTGTGGAATCTTCAATTCAATCCTTGGAAGTTAGTTTATGTTGTGCAGGACATGGCTTGCCCGGACAAACTGGATGAGAATAGCGCCATACGGTGTCCCTCATTGATAGCCGAAACCAGGCGATTTATGAGGAAAAAGGAATAATGACGCTTTCCCCGTTGAAGGTGTATCCCGTTGAAGGTGTATCCTGTTGACGGTGTATCCCATTGACGGTGTATCCCGTTGACGGTGATGTGGTGTATGCACCGTGTTATATCTTTTCATTGTGACAAAGTGAAGTGTGCATGACGGTGTTACATCATGTAGCAAGCTATCGATAATCGTTTATCTTCCGTTGTGCTTTTATTAAGTGTAAATGCATATGGCAAGTACTTCCATGCCATGCCTCCTGTGTATCAAACCAAATGATTTATCAAGTTTAGTTACACATTGACTTGTTTCTTACAAATTGTAATACCATATTTAAAACTGCAAAATTTGGTTTCAATGGTCAGTTAAGGGAGACCTAAAGTATTAATGTTGAAAACAAAAGAACATGGAATGTTGAGGATGAGCCCATTTGTTTGATAAAAATCTTGAGTGTTTATTTCATCTATTATTTTTTCCCCCCACAAGAATGTTATTCAGTCTTCAGTTCTTGGAATCATGTTCGAATTCTAGTCATTGTCTTAGGGGTCTTTTTCATGTTCGTTGTATGATCAAAATTCCAAAACCCAGCAATTAGTTTGGGAAAACACAGTACCTCGTTTTTTACATTTGAATCATGTAACTGAAATCCAAATTTTTGGTGAATTCCAAATTAAAAGCAAAACTTATTTATTACATTCTTGCATTAGTCGATTTTCTTTCCTTTTTTTTCTGTCAGTTTGTTTTGGATCACAGTGGATACAAATTTAACAGGTGACACAGTTTTATTGGAGAAATCAAAGTCCAACAGTTGTCATCAAACTTTTCCAATAGATATTAAAGCAATGTGATAATTTTTATTGAAATACCATGATTTATGACATAAGGTCTGTTTGTGGACGAAATTTGGATTTTTTTTTTTATTTGTGGACTAAATTTCAGTTGTATACAGAAATATTGTTTTTAAATTTTTTTATTTATGGTTTGATGAATTTACAGTCTGACCTTTCTCTGTATACATTGTTAAGAGTTTAAGGCAAAAGTATTGGATGTGGTAAATGGTTGAGTAGTAGTCATTTCATCAAGAAAATCCAAATCTCCAATAAGCTAAATTTTGCAAAAGGAGTAAATGACCATTGGAAACCCCAAAAAACACAGACCAATGGGCAATTTTTTTGTTCGTCATAAAAACCGGTCACTTATCTGAGGTCAGATGTGATACTTATTTTTGTCCTTCATTTAAGTGAGATCCCTTTTTGTAGTTTGAGATTCCTGAAATCCAGATTTTATAAATACTGATAGTCGTCCGAGCTGTCTTAATTGAAATGAAATTTAAAATGCTTCAGTTGAAGGATTATATTTTTCATTTATTATCTGCAGCTTTGTTAAGCCGAATGCTTAAATTCAGCGTAAATTTGGACATAAAGTTAATAGCAGTCATAGTACCTTCCTATCTGCTTGGTTTCAAAGATTAGCAACAAGCATTACACCTGAAATTCTTCATCCATCCAGGCCAGGGGTTTCATTTCTACTAAGATGGCTGTTTAAATATCTAACTAGTGATGGGATTTGATTTACAAGGCTTTGAACTTCTTCTGTGACAAGTAGCCTGACAGATGGTGTTTCGATGTGTCAAATACTTCCTCTTCCTCTCCTGGTAATACTGTGCAGTGCAAAATTGACACTCTGGAGCCCAAAGGAACCACATATATGCCTACCACTTCACAATTTTAATAGGTTTTTCAGGTTCAAACCAAAGTAGAAAGTCATTAGCTCTTGTCAGGAAGTAATTACAGAGGGCCCTTTGACAGTGTGACCTTAAGCATTTATAAGCTCATCAGTCTGTTGGATAACCTGGCACTGCAGTATGAGTTTCTGAGCTTGTGTTTATTAACTTATGAGGTGAAGATATCCTGTTGGGACATGCATGCCTTGTGGAAGCATTATTTAAGGTTTAAGAATATCAACACAGTGTGGATAGAGTCTCTGCCTTTAGTTAAGATTATATGCAGTATCTATTCACTTCCCTAATCTCCTGATATTCAAACTTATTTGATTGGTACCCATTTTTTGCCTACCATGATCTTCTGGGCGACCCCTCCAGTGGCACATGTTGTGACCTAGGAAGGGGTCTGCTATTTGAGATGATTTGTTTCATGGTTAAGGTTTGATGGGGGAAGGGGTGGGGTGGGGGGACAAGCCTTATCGAGCTGCAGGATGGCAGAAATAAAAAGGAGAAAAATAGGAAACTAGAAAATTGTGCAAAATAGACGAGCGGATTATTCATTGTGGTACTTTTGAAGTACTTCACGTTCAGACTTTTTTCATTCCAAAATTTTCGGCAACTCTGCAAAATACTTTGACGATTCTTTAAATTATTTGGGACACCCAGAGTATACTCATGCATGATATTTCATTGGACCTAACACAATAGGGACCACATGGTTACGAACCCAACAAGACTGCAAGTGGATAAAAGGTGTTGCTTTTGTTTTGCTTGACTCTCTTTCTTAATCTTTAAGAATTATGTAGTTCCCTTTGACCGTCATCACTGAATGTAAAATGTAAAGAGGTTTAATTTATTCCTCATTTTTGTTGTGGTTCAAATGTTTTAATTAACCTTATTATTTCTGTAAAGATATATTTCACCCTGTATATAACATACCAGACCACCATTCACTCCAAGTGAGTAGATCGACACTGTAAATAAAACTTGTTCTCTGTATCATCTTGTCTTTGAAGTCATATTTGAGGCTGTATTTTTAGCAGGCAGCAAGAGGGGGGTGGGGTCCTTGTCTCAATTATGAAAGTCTTGACATGTCAGCAGAGGCCAAGGACTTGTGTTGAGTTTGTTCGGGGAGTGGCTGGGGTCACAATTGTGCTTCCCTTTCCCACAAAATGCAGTCAGAAATAACTACAAAACATTTTCTCCAATTTAAACCATATATTGCTGTAGATAAAAACAAAATTTATATAAAATTTTCAAATTATAACTTCAGAATGAATAACCACATTTTTGAATAAGGCTCATTATTTTGACTGGAACAGAAATGCCCTCTTTGCATCTTAATGCCTGATTGGTTATCAAGGATAGTTAAAGATCTGCTTTATTGGCTCCAATTATAGCATGCTATAGCTAAGAAAGTTTGATGATTATGTAATCGACCTGCCACAGTCGTAAAATGACCTCAGGCTATACAATTAGCCTGCATAACTTCTTAACACCATTAGGCTCTTTGTGTAAACACTGTGTGGAAATATGTCCATGTCTACAGTGTAGTAAATCATACAGTGTTCACACAAAGACCCGGATACAATAAAATATATGTGGCAGGCGTTGCAGACTAATTGGTAAAAAGAGGTCATTTAACGACCAAGGCAGGTCGATTATGATTACATGCCACCTTCGTATATAACCAAATAAACATATCAAAACCTTACGATTTAACAAGAAAACACCAACAAACATAATCCTGTAATTTAAAAAGGTGGGAAAATAACATTATCCCAACTAATCCACATAATGTAGTAATGAATGCATGCTTATACATAGTCCAATCACTCTTTTACAGGGCAGCAAGTTTGTGACATTTGGAATGTATATTTCATATTGTGCATTTATGAATACCTTTAGTATTTTTCACAAAATGCTTTAGAATTAAAGGCATTGAAGACTCGCCCCAAACCGCGTGCCGCAGTCTGAAAAAGTTAACTTTCCGTTGCTTGCAAGTGACATTTTTTTCTTGTCGCTACAAAATGCAGACAGTAATGAAACGTGATACCTTGTTATCTTTTATCTAGACCTGAGATGATTGCTGCTATGTACACTGTGTTGTGGGTTTTGACCCTAGCTGCATGTATTGACTGTACACTAGTGTCTAATTACTGACATAAAGGTAGCAAGCTGTGTGTGTTTTCTGCGATCGATGGTGGTGTCTAACACTTCTGTTACACCTCATTCGAAACAAGGTCAGATTACCGGCATCAGACGTTTCTTTGTGCGCGAGTCTTCAATGCCTTTAAAACATTGCATTTTCATCACACAAATAAACTGTACAAATGAAACTATTACTGTTACAAATAATTGGAAGACTTTAACACAGTACTGAATTATGTATACAATTCTTCTCCGTTTCTTGTAAACGGAATCCAGACCAATTTTATTTGAAATATCATATGCAATTAAAATATGCAGTGATTCACCAACTTCATGCTGGTTGTGTGTGCAGAGAACCGCATCATGTGCAAAACAAATAAATTATAATGGTAGTTTCAAGCATAGCCTAAGCTGACAACAGATTCAACCAGGCCATACACAGATATAACTACATGGTAACAAACCTAGACCAATTTGTATATTAACTTCTCATCTGAAATCTCATTGCGTGTATTAATAAATTAACATAATCTGTTGAAACCAATGCCCACACGGGGTGGAACTTTTTATTTCTATTTGACTGCAAAGCTCAACGGTGATAAATTATAATGTCAATGACTTTTACTTAAAGGAATGTCCGGTGGATGTGACCAAATGTTGGGGTGATTTAAGTCCAATAACAAACAGAACTTCTTGTCGTTTAATTTTCTTGCAATTTTGCATTGTTGTTTTGTAAGATTATAAATGAAACTGCATCAAAACCAAGATAATAAGACTTTAAAAACAATATGAGGTAACATCAGTAATATTTTGCCTGCAACATAATGGCAACTTTTGATATAACTGGTATTAAAATAGTACAATTCATCAGAGGTGAAAAGATCTTGTACTAAATGTCATAGATAGCATCATTGCAGCTTGAAACCAGTAAGCCAGCAGGCTTAGTTGATTCCTTGCATCATAAGTTTAAATTGTGTATGGAATCACCTGATTGATAGAGCAAGTGAGGAATATGTGTCCTGAATGTTGTCAAGTACCAGAATATCATACTAGATAACTTGATCATTCCAAAGGTATTACCCTTCTGTATGTTGATGACAGATACCAGTCATTAGTGAGAGTGGAAAACCCTCTAGGCCACTGAAAAGAGGAAGGTCAAATCCTATGACAGTGAGTGACACAGAAACTCATTAATCATAGAAGTAATTCAGTTTGCAAACCTACAAGGTTTCCAGACTTTGACCTCTGTTGCATTCAAATGACTGGAACCTTAATGCCAACTATGAAATGTACCTCAGTTATCATTCTGAAGTGAAGAGCGTTTACGAGCAGGTGTCACATACACACACACACGCCATCACCATCACATAGATTCCTTCTGCCTTTGGCGAGACATAACTAAAAATTAAAATCGGTCTGATTAAATAAATGAGATAAAATCTTTAACTATCACAGGATGTTTGCTTATAAAAACATGCGTAAACTTTACCACCATGTTAATTTATGGAGATAAAAAAAAGTCTTTGAGATTTGAAGAAATATATGATGCCAAGCTTGTGAAATGAATAAATTGGCCCAACTTCAGGCTGCATAGCTTGTTTGTTGATGAGATATAAAATGTCCTATTTAATCATTTTATTTTGTTATAGAATAGTAATCTGTGTAACAACACATAACATTATTCTCTTGTTTTCCAATTTAGATTGAAATGATTATACAATTGTGGAAAATAAGTCTCGTTTAATACCTTACTTTGGTAAGGTATAACTGTGGTTGGTTATCACTTTCATCAGTGAAAATCAAACAGAGATTTATTTGTTGTCTGTTAGTGACATCACAAATTAATTCTGTTAGTGACATCACAAATTAATTTGTACTATGTACTCAATATCAAAGTTAAAAAATGAATACATTTCAAAGGTTTGTATCTCAGAAAGTGAACATTGGTATCTAGACGGGAATGAGTTGGACGCAGTGTGTTCATTTGATTTGGACTGGTTTTCACAATTTTTGAAAATCTTAGACTTTCAATAGCTTTACTGACGGACTCATGATGACTACACTTGATGATGGTGAAATGTTCCCTCAAACGGCTAAGCTTCATACTTCCAATTGAGCAGTTAATCACACATTCTGAATGAACCTTAACATCCAAGACAGAATTTAAAAAAAATGTAACAGAGTTATCTTAGAGCCATTAGTGCCAGACCTTTTAATGTTATTCTTAGTTCATTATCTTTGACTGTTTCTTCCGACACATGGAAAGAATGTGGGCCAAATTCTGAAGTTCTCATAATAGCTACTTTGACATTGGTTTTCATTCTCATGACACTCACTCCCTCTGATCTACGGTCAGCAGGCGACAGTAACCATTCAATTCATGGTGGTATAAAATGACATCACTGCCTTCCTCCCTTCCCCCACCCTCCTTCCCCCAACCCCCACCCTCCTATATATAGTTCTAAGCACATATAGTTCTAAGCACATCATCAAACAGTAAAGAAATATAAATTATTCAAAGGTTTTTTGTCTTATGGTGGCATCTTCTCCATTCAGTGTAATAATGATTGTCTTGGCAGTTTATGAATGATAGGAAGACAGCTGCATATTTTATTCCCAGCTAAGACTACCATAATTTCTTCCCACAGATTACTTTCTTACAAGGTGAGATACATACAGTGTTATTATGGATATTTCGTTACCGATAAATGAATACAATGCCTATAGATTGTTGCAAACTTTAATTATGACAAAAAATGCAAATGATGATGATTACAATCATTTTTCTTGATGGCAAGACGGTCAGAGTAACTCTACATTTTGATCCGTTAGCAACATTTGTAGACAACGTAGCAGTACGGAGAAATCTGACACTTTTAAAAATGTTAGAATTTAAAGCAGCATAATACTCATTCAAGTGGGAAAATATCAGTTTTAAATTATGGCAAAGATGACAATATTGTTAAGCAATCAAATATGTGATGGCATGAAAAAATACAATACCCTCGGCATGGAACAGATACACCAAAACGTGTGGGTTAGCGATACACATACTCTTCTTGGCTGCTGGCCAAGTTTAGACTGACCTTTAGAGCAGTCCCACAAACAGCTTTGCTACCAGCAAGAACAAACAATTCTATATATTAGTTTTGCATCACCTCACAGGGTTTGGGGTTCTTGTAAAATCTGACTTGCCCCCACATTTGGAAATGAGTTTCACGTCGGTGATTTCGATATCGTGGCTGACTGCTTTGCACATGTCGTAAACGGTGAGAGCAGCCACCGTAACGGCAGTCAGAGCCTCCATCTCCACGCCGGTCAATCCAGTGGTCTTGACCATGGACGTGAGCTTCAGCTGCCTCCCCTGCCCGGAGACGGCTACCTCTAGACTCACGTTGCTGATCGGAATGTTATGACAGAGTGGAATGAGTTCACTCGTCCTCTTTGCACCGGCTATCCCGGCGATTTGGACGATGGTCTTAAAGTTCTTGTTCAACTCCCCGTTTTCGACCACAAGGTGGTAGACCTCTTCTCCCAGTACCACGGTAGCAGACGCCGAGGCTATTCTGTGGGTCGGTGTCTTCTGGCTGACGTCCACCATGTGAGCGTCTCCTTTAGTCGTTAGGTGGGTCAGCTTCAGAGGCTCTTTACAATTTGTCTTTACCGTTGAGTCACCGTTTACCTCGTCATCCACACTGCTAAAGGGTCTGACTGATTGTACGTTAATCCCCAAATGACGGTTACCAAAATTACTTGTATGACAGCCGACTGCATGCCACTTGAAGATAGCAGGCAATGCAACCATGTGTATCTTCATAGCCTTCTTTTCATTTGTCACTGGGCGTGGGAAATATTTAAGTTGGCCCCCTACGAAACCTCTTCTGTGTCCATAATTCTTCTGCACATAAGATTCAAATCTCTTAAACTGATCTCTTACATATTTGAAGACATTTTGGAGTGGAAACCTCCTCTGTTTAATCTGATCATAAGTTAACTTTATATAGATACACCGAAATTTACACTCAAGATTCTTCCATAGCATATATGAATTATACAGGTAAAATATATATATATCACTATTGGAGTTGCACATTCGTATATTATCTTTTAAAATTGATATAGGGTATCCCTTGATTAGGAGAATCACCCTGCTGGATGGCAATCCTGCAATAAAGAAAGCAAACAAAATATATAAATAAATAAAATGAAGTATATAATGCAAAGACACATTCATGTGTACATACATGTATACACACATACATTATATATATATATAATATATACACACACATAGAAACATGCATACATACAAGCAAACACACATACATACATAAATACACACAAACTTATTTTATTGGTGATGATGCCCAAATTGTCAAAAACTAGTTTGCGAACACAATATCCCAACAACCACAATTGAATCAATGTGATACTTTGGGTATAGATATTAGATGCCCCATGATGAGTATATGTGCCTTATTGTGCTTGGTTCAAATCTCATGAATATTAATAATGAGTGGGTGGGGCTTAACATTAAATTTGGTTCAATACTGGTATGGTGATGTTGTACATAAATAGCACATTTTCATTATGTCTCTAAGCTTATGTCATTTATATTCATCAAATTACAAGAAATGGCTTTAAACAAAAGACAGTCCGAATGAAATGTTCCATGATTTTCATCCTAGGCAGATTAGGTTTTTCACACGACATTCATACAACCAACCGTGTTAGTTTTTGTGTGCATATCATGAATATTAATCAGGGAACATAAAATTCTTAATCAAGTATCTCTGATATGTTATGTCTAATCAGCTTTATACATGTACCTGGATAATATCATGTAAGTATATAGATACATGCTTAAGAGATCATAAACTTTGACCATGTACATGGGCGGCGATCATGGGAGGGACGGGGGGACATGTCCCCCCCAATAGTTTAGGTGGGGGGATATGGTATCTAATATCCCTCCCAATATTTGGTGGCCTAATGTTTTTGTGGCTATAACTAGAAAATAATGCGTGAGATTATTTATCCAAATCATATTTGGCGGTGGCTAAAACTTCCTCCAGCACATGCTGCATGAGGTAAATGACTCTTCGTGGTCGTTTCTGTGACTTGTGACCGTATAGCATGTTGTCACTCATGATTATTATCATAATGTCTGTACATCTCTTGTGTATGAGTGTAAGTACATACAATCATATATATGATCCACATCGATATGGGTTCAATGGGTTTCCATTTGGCCTGTTTCCTACAAGATTTCTAACCGCAGGCGCATATACAGGGGGCGAAGGGGGAGGCCACCCCCCCCCCTCGAGCATATTTTTTGTATATTTTTATGATATCAAAGTTTTATAGTAGCCGTTATAAGAGGTTTTAATATTTGTACACTTATAAATTAACTGTGTCTGAATTTTCGAAAATTCCCTGACAAACATTCTTCATCATACTTCCCTCTACTCGTGCAATTTTGACCGGTCTGTTAGGGGTTGAAGGTTTTTTCATTCTATATTGGTTGTCCATAGATGATATTTTGTGCAACATTATGGGTATGTTTTGAAGTGAATTTATTATTCAAATTCTGAACAAATAATGGGCTTAAAACCTTGAAAAGTGGGCTGACGGGTATTGTGGGCCGTTACGTAGTATGACCTACAAAAGCAATGATCCACATGAGATGCGATGAGGTCAAACATGATGTGTTACTGGTGACAATGTTGAAAAAGTTTATGGATGAAAAAAAAACTATTGGGAAAAACTTGGTTCTCAGGCAAAAGTGTACATCTGGTTGGTCATTTTCAAGCCCGAGAAGTGCCATTTCCGGTCATCTGGGGGGCTATCAAAACTAGAAATTTTCTTGTATGCTGCGCGCCAACTGATGGTGGCGCTCCGCTTAGATAGTAATATACAAAATATCACGAAGCACTCGAACAATTTTTGGGGATGAAAGTTGCTACGCGTCTGCACCCAAGCAAATGTCCCCCCCAATATTTGAAACAAATCGCCGCCCCTGACCATGTATATATACTATGTCCCTAAATAGACTTTGTCAACATGATAACTGATTCTTGGTACCTTCCTTTATATGTTGCCGCATTAGTCAATAGATAATCCTCTTCATTTTGGTGTTCACAAGTTCATGAATATTAACATGTACGGCTTACACACTATGAATATGTTTAGGCATCGGAACCACTAAATATTTTCTTGTTGAATTAGCTACATCCGATGACATTGTTCTAACCCTTTGTCTGGACAAACAATGACTGCAGTTCACTAGTGTTCGATAATCAGTGACAGGACTAGACAAGTAAAAACATATCCATAGATACAAAACATGCAAAAACATGCAAGAAAAAGTACAACCTGTGAACATTCTTTGGTTGAAAATAACTGCTGTAAATACTGTCAATGAATCTGTTCACCGCTAAAACTGGTGGTGCAAACACTAATGTAGAAAAAAATGTTAAAAACAGAAAAAATGAAAATAACACCCAATTGATAAAGAAATGAAACAAGGAACTCTCTGTGATGTAATTTTTGTGGACTTTTCAGAGAATGACTGAGTTCATGACACATATGCCATCAATGGCCTCAGCTTGGTTGTTTTTCATTTCATTTCTGTCTGTTTCTCCCAGAAACAGATTTGTCAAATCTAACAATTTCTGCAAAAAGTTTGTTTAATGGTCACCAAGTATGAACCCCAAATATGCCAGAGAAGCCAACATTTCAAAGCATCTTTGATCCCTGAAATTAGTTTACTGTTCAATTTAAACCACTCCGTGACGCCTAGCTACGACACAAAACATTAGATCGCTTGCTCACCAAAGAAAAAAAAGGACCTTTGGAAAAACCTATTTGAAACTGATACTCACACATGGCATTGCTTCATGCAGAAAAAGTTTAAGTTAACTACCCACTATAAATTTATTTGGT
>KN884705.1:28745-48312 GCA_000934455.1 Apostichopus parvimensis
GAATGTTATGGATCAGAACATTGAATGCATGGCCATCTCTCCAACTGGGCCCAAAATCCTTCACCTGAATCTGTTGGGCAGGTGCATCAGTTCTGCAATATTGCAAAAAAAAAAATTCAAACAGTTGTGGAACTGGATAACTTGTTTATCGACACAATTATAAAAGCAAATTAATTTCCGTTCATACCTACATAATTAATTGTTTATCTGTGTCTTTTTGAAGGAGTCAGGAGGGACAGGGCTATGATATGACTGTGTCACATCCATGTATACAAAACTACCGGTGGAAGAAACGACAACGAAAAGGCTATGACACTTGTATGAGTCATGTCAAGAAAATATCTTTTTTTTCTGCTATATTCTACTAAAGATAATTTATCTATAACTAGGTTTAGTGTTACAAACTAAGCGGCCTAAGTTGACACGACATGGTTTGCCAAATAAGGAAACCATTTAAGTCATTTATGAGAAATTATCAATGGTTTTCAAAGGGGCAAAGAAACATGAATTCACTATCATGTGATTTGAACCAGTGACCCCACCCCCAGGGATACAAGCCAGGGGGTATATTAACTAAGCTATCCAGCCCCTTACTTTGTGGCAATTTGAATATGACCATTTTCTTTTTGCTGGAGGTGGCCAGCCATAACCCCAGTAACTTGCATACCAATTAACCAAGGATAACATCCTGATTCAAATGATGCAATCAGTAAAGGAGCAAGGGATTTCAAGAGAAATGTTGTCTTTCTGACAATCTCACATGAGCTTCCAAAATGTACACATTCTATGACTCCATACCATCCTTAAGTAGACTCTCCTAACAGGTCCCTGTCCTAAAGCATCAAAATACTCCCAGACATTGGAGAGGTTCAAATTACACAGATAAATCTAAAATTATGTTTTCAGTCAAGGATCAACGATGGGGCTTTTCTAAGCAGCACTTACTTTCGATTTTGTCTGCCATGCATGCACGCACACAATGGTGTTAAAATTTACAACGCCAAACTGTTGTGGCAAGATCTTAATAAGTCAAGAAATGAAAGGAGAACCTTGACAGCAATCTGTTTCTAAAGAACACACACCCACGCAACCACAAGGAATGTAATACAATATAGTGACATTAAGGGATTGAGCAATAGTCCCCATTGAGGTAATATTAAAGCCTAAGGGGTGAAAGATGCAATTTCCAGTTAAAGTAGTTAATTTGGGTAATGTTAGTCTATAAACTTACATTTGATCATCCTTCTGTACTCTGTACCACATAACAATGTTTCTCACATCCACCTTCCCCCTCACACCACCCCCTCCTTACCTGAGTAAACAAGGTGAATGCAGATCAACAAAATAAATTCTTACATCACTAGCATATATACTGTGTTTTCATCCACCTATATGTAACCAGTGATCTAGCAAGTGAAGATGCATTTTTTTTTAACATTTTATCTCTAATTTCATGTATCATATAGGATCCTTAGCAGGGAGGGGATGGATTGTATGACTGTATGACTCATGATTAATATCCAGAAAATACATTTTCAGACAACCTGGGTAACTGACAGCACACTGTGAATTCACAACCAAATCAGAAAGCATACATGAGGCTATTAAAAATGATGCATGTTGCTATTTGTGCAGAACAAATGTGTCCACACATGAAAAATCCCAGCTTACTGTACACAGCTGTTTTATCTGAAGCACACCACATCTAAGTATTACAGTGACGTTGTTAACATGACATTTTTATATATGGTGAATGGGAGGCATCCAAGGGTACACCAAACTTTTGGGAAATTTATTCCACCTCAGCATCCTGTTCTCCCTTCCACCAATGCCCGCCCCTCTGGCCAGCCTTTTCGATTTGGGGACACCACTGGAAGTTGAATATTCAATTGGAAGTAAACAACCACTTGGCCCTTGCCACTTTTTCTGGTGATCAACTTGGAATGCTCTTTCAAAATGTCCTGTTATTGTACCATTACATTCAGAGCTCAGGCATTGCTGAGTTTATTACTAAGATTAAAGCAGCATTCAGAATTTTATTCCACCTCAGGGATCTCAGTTGGGAGGCAAACACAGCACTGTATGCACCACATTCCTCAAACAAGTGTATTTAGGGCCACCATGAACACAAGTCAAATAACTTATCGCTCAAATTCAACAGAAATAACACCTTTTAAGATACAACCTCAGTCATCATAGGTGCTGATCATGTAGTAGACATTACAAGTAAATGAGTAATCAGATGAAATCATGTACACTACATTACAGAACTTATTTTCTATGTTGACAACATGAAAAATAGGCCACTAAGATCAAAACATTGAGTTTAATTTCTCAAATTTATCATGAATTAACACATTTGAGAAGAATCCTCAGTCACCACAGGTTCTACTGTATGTTAAATCTTTAATACAAACAGGTGCCATGTTTAAATCTTTAATACAAACAAGTAATTGAATCTTAGCAAAACAATGAGTAATTCTAAGGAAATCCTTGCATACAATGTTAGAGTACTTCTTTCCTAGAAATTGGAAACATGTAAAATGCAATCCACAAGTTAAAAGCTTTGTATATTTTTCCTTAAATTTACCATAAATAAAACCTTTGAGATTCATAAAGCAGAAGTCATCAGAGGTGCTTAACACATTAGAACTTACAATATATGTCCCCTCCCTCCTCCTCCCCTCCCCTCTCATTCCACACCCTCCCCCATGAGAAAGCTGTCATGTAACCAGGCATGGACATTAAATGCTGAATGCTCCTTTTTAATTCATTTGATTTACAGTGACATGAGAGAGAGTATCATGGTTCAAATATGACAACCAAATACTAAGTACACATAATCATGGTTATTTGTAGCTATTTTAAAACCCACTTACAGTTGGCAGGTATACTGTAAAACTTTGTTACTGCACTTACTCCTTCAATATTATATTGGTTAGGATTTTATACAACAATTATAACACTACTTGAATAGTCTGTGAAGGTGGCAGAATGTTAAGTCAATTCTGTCATTGGGTTTAAAAAACACTGTCTAGATTTATTTGTTTTGGGTAAATTTGCTTAAGTACAGACTACAACACCTGACATATCTAGAAAAGATATCAAGGAACCCACGGTGTATCAAAGCTGCAAAAGTTTCTGTAAATAATATCACACCATATCCCTGGTTCATAATTGCAGTCCCAATGAATACCTTCTTTAGTCCAGAATGGACCAGTCTTGAGATGACAGCTTTGTTGCTAAATAAAGCTGTTCTTAACATACATTGAATGGACCAGTCTTGAGATGGCAGTTTTGTTGCTAAATATGGTTAGGAGTTGTAATTTAACAGACAGAGGATCTTACTTCTAACTGTCCAGGCGTCTATCAGCTGAGTAAATATTTCAAAATTCTCACCACTATGAACTAGATCTTTTATATGAACTGCAGAATATTCTGATAAATAGCATGAGTCTAACTAAATGATTTGAATAAACATAATTCTGTTTGATTTAATTCCATTTTTCTATTGCAGCAGTCTGAGTCAGATCGATTTGAAATTACTATAAAAGTTGATGTTTAGTTGTGTCATCATGATTGATTTTCATCAGGCACGTAGCGAGGAATTTGCCAAGGGAGGGGCGAACCTGTAGCAAATTATCAGAGCTGTAGATTCGACATTGGAAACAGTCTAAGCGTAGCGCCACCATGGGTTGGCGCGAAGTGTACAAGAAAATTGAGGCCGAAAATGCCTCCCAGATCACTGGGAATGGCACTTCCCAGGCCTTGAAAGTTGCATCTAAGCATTTTCTATTTGAAATTTCTAGCGATAGCATAAAAACAAGGAGGGGGGACGTCGCCTTTGCCCCCCCCCTCCCCTTGGCTGCGCGCCTGATTTTCAGGTCATGACTCATGCATAAATGTTACCGATATATCATCTGCAATTGAGGAGACAAACATGTTGCAATGGTTGCTTAGAATTCTCAATCCAATGTGAGTCTCTAGTAATCCAAATAGAAAATTTAAAGTCTGTTTGGTAGCAGCTACATAGACAGATGGATTTCGATCCCCGTCGTAAAGCTTCCATATTTGAATTATTACTAAAAACTACTAGTTAAAGTTGTTCAACTTGGGTCATTTAAGAAAAATATATGTGAATATTCCAACTAGGGTTGTGCGGGATCCCAGTAGTCAAGTGAATCCTGGTATCCCGATCCCGGTATTGACTAATCCCGATCACAAAGCAATGTGTAAATACTACCGGTATTGGGAAAACAACCGGTTATTACATTCGTTTCGGTATCATTCCCGGGAATCCCGGACATAATAAAAAATATCTACGTGTTACTATTTGAAATAAAGAAAACAAAACACAATTTTTTCTGGTTTCTGTGTTCTTAGTTTGAATAATATCTGATTAATTTACGTACTGGCCTAGACCTATATATTAACGAATCAACTTTTCATGTAGTAATTTGCACCTAGGCTACACCAAATATCGAACGTTACTTGCGCTCAGCATGTTACGGGACCTCAAAGTTATTCTGAAATTTTCGTTATTTATTCTTCCTTCAAACGATGATTGTCAAGGTTCCCATGTACACAATCTTACCCTTATGCATTTCACTTCATTTTGTTATAATAATTAAAAGGATTTAATAAATTTTGAGCCAAAACCGCAGGGAGTATATCCAGTTTAAATCCATCTTCGCACGGGACTGTATATTATTATAGCCTAGGGTACGGCACAGGTACACACACACAGCAGTTCAGTACTTGAGATTTGATGCTGTAATGAAATGGATTCGTTTATTAATGCGGGGGGTTCCACGATGTCATTTATATTTATCTTTTTTAATTTTTAAGATCTTTTGTACGAAAGATCGATATTGTACGTATTGAAAGTATATTTTCTGGAGTAAACAATAGCCGATTAACGATATAAATAAATCTGTACTATTCTAATGTATGTAGTTTATAATCCCGTATTTACGTAGCCCCTATGTTACATTCTTATTGTCTGAAGTTCCAAACACGTGGTGACTTGTTGATAGTTAAAATCTTTTCATTGTGAACTTTTGAACTTGAAGGGGTTGCCCTATTCCAATATCATGGAATAGTGGGGAACTCCCAATTTATGTTTGTGTACGGATTACAAGTTTAATCCACGTGTGAACGTGTTAATCTAATATCGTACGTCGAGTATGAATGAAGGATGGTGTGGGTTGCTTTTTTCCAAGGTTTGTGCTTTTCTTTTTGGAAGTGTATGTTAAAAAACAAAGGCCCTAATATAGCGTGTTTTTTTTTTTTTTTTTTTTTTTATAAACGTGCGTGTAAGAGTATGTACATAGAATGTACGACATTGACAGTCTCGTAACTAAATGCTTTGAACCGTAGATGAAAGTTGAGGAAAATACCGGTTGTAGTTTACGATACCGCGATTCATGTTGCAACACTACCAGTTGTGTGAAATCCGACTACCGCACAACGCTAATTTCAACATCCCAAAGATTGCCAATATACACAGCTAAATGACCTCTTAAGATAATTAGCTAATTACAAGCCATTAATGGATATCAAGGTAGTATTATATAGACTAAAAGAAACCCCAAACTTCAGTTCTGCGAGCTTACTGAATTGCAATCATATTGACATAAGGTTTGACGAGGTCTCAAATACTGATTCTTTCGACTCAAACATGTATGGTCAAGAATCAAGATGAACACCTACATCAGTGATGCAGAAACTATATAAATAAAAAGCATCTGCTTTCGGGGGCCAACCGCTTTTTGAGAGATGGGGTAGATGGGGGGAGGGGCGGGATGGGGAAGAGATAGTGGTAGCATACATCACATGGCATACCCCACCTCCCCAAGGTTATACTGTTGCATTGAATAAGGTTTTCATAGAGTGACAAATAAACTACAACACCGTATCAATCTTTGAGACTTTAAAAAAAAAATTGGAACTCTGCGATGGCAGCCTGTATTTAACAGCTGCAAGGATTCATTTAGTTGAAAACTGAAAAATGGAATAGCTAAGTAATTACTACAAGCCATTCAGATTCTGTGCACAAATGTATATGTGACTTGTCTGAAGTGATAACAACAGAAAGTCCCACAGGTTGATACGGTAGCTTTTATTATAATAGCTGTTCCTGCTAAGGGATTTTCAAAAGAAATATCTATGTTTTTGACAAAATCACGATAATCATAGAAATTCTACTACACTAAAGTATTATTTAATTATAAATGTTTCCCCTATTAATGGCAGATATGTGACTCATGTGCGAATGTGATTATTAATTGTCTATACCTTAAATTAAACTTGCCATGTGTCACATTAGGTCCTGCTTTAAGTTGATTTTTTTTTTTTTAAACTGATAACTTTCAAATTTATCAATTTCACAAAGTAAATTTCGGTAAAGGTTTCAGATTATAACTGTATATAGGCCTATAATGGAACTTGAACTACCATGAGAAAACACAGACTCTTACCGTGATTGTGGCTTCAACGCATTCTTGGTCCATGTTAGCAGAGCATTTTTGGCTGTAACTTTTGTTGGCCTTATCTTTACGGGTTTCTTGGCTGGTGGAGGAGCTGCAAAAGTTGCAGATCCTCTCCGTGAGTCTGGTGGACTGGTGAAGGGAGAACTCTCAGTGCTGGCACTGTCAGTGCTAAAGGATAACTCTTGCTCCAAAGCTTTTGCATTTTGCTCAATCTAAACCGATAAAAAGATGCAAGGAGTTTCAAAAAGATAACCTGTGACAATCGTATCTTAGCTTAGAACAAAATCCTTTCCAACCTATAACCTCAGTAAAAAGAAAGTGATATCGTTATGTCGAGACATGTATATGTATTGTTACATTAATGTCATTCCAGAAAACTCCCTCGAAATTCAAGTTGGGCAATTGAAAATTAAAAAGTTATAAGAAGAGAAAGTAATTAAAACCTGTCCCATCCTACCACATCCCTTTCCCATCCCCCCCCCCCATCCCCATCCCAAATCCTCCTAACTCATTTCCATTTCCTTAACCAATCAAAAATCTGGGTTCTTCCAGTTTTGGTCTCAAAGTAGCATTTTGCATCTATGTGGCTTTATCTTATTTTTAGAACCAACTGATGATAATTCAAGTAACCATGTAAAACGCTTCTTCTTAGTCAACCAATCACTGAAACAACTTTGGAATGCTTATGTGATTATGTACGGAACAACACACACAGTATGACTCAGTAGTTGTCAACAGTTCTTTTCAAAGGAACCATATTAAAGTTGATCATCCAGGGTAAGACGTTTAACTGATTCAAACTAAATTCTATAAGAACTTAAATACTGACCTCAAAATACAGTATAATCCTCCAGATTAAACCAAGAGTTATGGAGGAATTCCCATCTGCAATATCCGCTGAATTTGTGTTCACAAGTTTCAGCTGCAGCGAAGCAAGAAGGTAATAGTGTTATTATACAAAAGCAACGGAACAAGAAAAGAGGGTTAACTATAAGTATGTTTAAGATTCTAGCAGAATCTGCAGCTTAAACCTTTCAATCGCAGACAGAATATCGGTGACCAATAATCAGAGACCTGGATCAGGTTTGAGTATTGGAGGGAGGGGCCCCCCTAGTCAGACCAATCAATCATGTTAACTGGTGTTGAAACTGCAACCTATGGCAACCACACGACCTGCATGAAAATCATTGCTGTGAAAACTATCGGGGAGAAATTTCTGCTAGCGATCCTACTCCTCCCCTAATTCCTGATAAATGTGGTATCAAAATCATGCACACTACATTGCATCATTGGATGGTTGTTTTGTTCCAAAAGTCGTAAGGAATTTCGCTTTCACTATCTGCTTCCCTTTCTGTAACTTTTAACTTTATTTGAAAGGAATCAATCTCATCTAAGCACATCCATGCAGGTTTAAGGACATCAATTTTGAAAACAGGACTGAAACATTGACTGACTGAAACAGAAATTACACAACTTGATCATTTTACAGCTTAAAGAATGCATCTAAATTTCTCAATGGATTTTAACAATTCAAACAGGAGAATGGAATATATACCACTCATCCTTCTGTCTGGTGCTACCCTTGCCTTGTAAATAACTTTCTTACATCTTTAGTCTGCCCATCAGTTCTTGCCAATTGCAATCAAACTATTCTATTAATAACATTTTGACCTATTGCACTAAGTACTTCAGTGGGACCTGTGCATAAATGCTAGGTATGCTCAAACAGCAGCACTGAATACCACATTTTTTATACTTATGAGCTAATCATACCTAAATTCTAATATCACATTCACAGATGAGAAAATAAAAGAAAACCCTTAAGATATGTCTGACCTAGAGGTCATATAAAGGCCATCACCCAGGTAACAAAATGAAGCCCAGCTTCTATAAAAGCAGCAGGGCTCTGTGACATGGTTTATCACCAGTCACAGTTAAGTAGTACAAGGGCTGTCTGTGAATGAATTTTGAGAAGCAAGCAATACTTTAATTGGTGCCCAGTGGAAACTGAATACTTTTGTCCTAAATAGCTTTCAGTGTACAATTAGACTTTGACTCATCATGCCTCGCACACACTGTTAGCTACCTCTTTTGCATATAATATGTCATACAGGAAACAAAGTTTGAGTATTTCTGTCGACAGTTTTTGCAATATGTAAATTGCTCTTCTTAATTTTGGGACAATCTTTGTATTCACAAGTTTACATTGTTACAAAAAAATTGAGCACAGCAGTCTCCACTGGTATTTTTCATTTTGGTTCATTTTGGTATCATCAATTGAACAATATGCTGCTTTTTCCTCTCCCCAGTTATTGAAATTTTCATGTAAACATTTCTGAAAGTACTCTCCTGGTGGTTCTGACACTTCAAATTATTCCGACACATCAACAACAAAAAAGTCATAAATTAGACAAATAACATGTCTTAGTGAGGGAAAAAGAGAAATTTGCGGGTGGCAGTAAATTGCTTGTTGAAGTTGGAACATCAGTGACCAGTACTGGACTCTCTAGCATATTTTGGAGCCAATTATGACATTTAAATATTTCAGCTTTACTCACCCCTGTCTTTTCAAGAAATCTTAAGGCTGTGTTGATGTTACTGAGAAAATGAATCCTTTTCAGATTTCTACCTTTTTCTCTCGCCTGGATTGGAAAGAAAGTAAAGAAAGTATTGTTTGAGCTGCAAAATTAACTTGATGGTATTTTTAGACTATATACATACTGTCTGTTATCATCACATTTATTTTATGTTGAAAGGTATTTTTTTAGACTATTCATAGTACTGTCTGTTATCATCACATTTATATTAAAATTTAAACTTCATTCTTTGAATTTGATTCAAATAAAGCACATTTGGATTACAACGACATCAAAAGGAGTTCTACTGTATGTATGCCACTTCACACATTACATCTTGTGCAGCAACAACTGATAAGTCCTACCTGTAGAGTGTTTGTTTCATTGGGACAAGCTCAAAGTTGGGGACTGGCTTGTGAAGATTGTAGTTCCATCAAAGGAAGCAGATCTTACTGTTTTGGACACAGGGGTTGTGTTTACCAATACTGTAGCTATGGGTAGTTATTCACTTTTAAAGTCAGTTCAAATAACATTAAATGATGTGTAACAAAGTTAAAGAACAAATGATTTCACCTTGCTACCCTGGATATTTTTTTTGATAGCTTGCAAACTTTGCAGCTTATCTGCATCCCATAAGCAATGGTATGTATATACATGGTATGTATATATGGTATGTATATAAGCAATGATATGTATGTACTATGTATACAGCAGTACTCAGTACTAAATTACATGCATGGTGAATATGCAGTTTTAGTCTATGACCCCAAAAAATACAGGATACCACCAAAAAGGGAAGATAATTGAATTTTTTCAATCCTTGAAGATATCCTTCACAATTTTTTCCCTCACATGCATTTTTGAATAAATTTCCTTTTCTATTTTAACACCAGTGTCAAACTGTTGCAGTGAACTTTGCACTCATTACTTCCCTGACCATGGTCATAATGAAGCTTTTAAGTAGCATTAGCATTGGTATCAAGCAAAATAAACAACAAATAGGTTGCACTGCAGGTCTCTATTTTTACACTTAAGTTTAATAGTCAACAAAGACTGTAATTTGCAGTGGGAAGTAAAGATCTCATTGGAGGATGTTTCGGTTTGAACAATTGTGATTTTAACTTGAGAAATATTCAGTATGTTGTGACCAGATCACTAAAATATGTATTTTTTTTGGGGGGGGGGTGGGGGGGGCTCAGTTTGAGTTATGAGGAAGAAAAAATAAGGGCACTTAAAAACTTACCAAAGTTTCCTTTGAGAGAGTTTCCAGCAATTGCAAAAGTTTGACCCCGTCTCTCAGATCTAGAAAGAGATCATCTACGTGACATGGCGGGTCGTACTATTGGAATAAAAAAATGACATCGTCAAACTAGTACCATACAAATTCATGACAATTTTACATGTCTTTCTAATAAATCTGACCTTACTGATAGAATGCACACAGTTAGCTAATTTAGCTACAAACTAATGCGACCTATTAACAATATAAAGGTTCTTTCTCTTTGATATGGATAATGTTGACATTACAATATGCTAATTAGCATGTTAATAGCAATAACAGAGACCTCAAGACGGCTACTGTAATTTCACACTGGTACCATGTACATTCCATTCCATTCAATGTAAGCAGGAGCAGGTACTGTGCAGACATCATGCTGTACAGTATGTATATAAGTATCAATACGTCACTCCACAACAAACAATTAAATATATATATACAGGTACCACAATTTATATACATTGCAATTCCTAGTATTGTAGAGGAAGAACAAGCACGCTTTGTAATTAATCAGACAGCTGTCAGAATCAGATTATCAAAATCAATGGTATCCTTGGTATAATAATTAACTGATTAATATTAGTTATTTGTAACGCCTCTAAATGCAACACATACACGTACACACATACACACATATACTGCAATATAACCAGTGTCTACATCTTATTATGAATGTGAGGTTTCCTTTATACAAACGACTAAGGCTGCTTTTTACGATTATTAAATTTGGCAGTTATATAGCATTATAACGTGTGTCTGCTTCGATCACTATCAAATTGATAACGTGAGCAGCACAGGATGAGACAACTCACAGCCTTTGTCGCCTCAACACTTTCCCATGTTTAGTCTTCCATATGGGCCATTCTAAGTTCAACCATGCTGGCCATTAACATGCTGGATCAACCAACCCCTAGAACAAACTACCAAGGGGCCCCATATTTTATCAAGTCCTTAACGCTGATAACGACATTCCTGTTCAGAGAATCATCATCCTAATCATCAATGTTTTCATTACTGAATGATGGGTAGCTTTGTCAGTATGTTTAATAATGGAGATCTACTTTGTGTGACATCATTAGTGGTTAGGCTGACAAGCAGCTGCTATCCTTATATTACAATAACAAAATTCTATGTCTGTCTGAAACTTGGTCATGTCTCAGACTATCAATGCACCCCACTGTGTGTTCTATTCATGTTGCTGAGATATGCATAAACACGTGGTATATGCATGGCAACTAGAAACATACATTGGAATGTCACACACGATTTCTTATTTTCTGTGGATCCTGGTCGTTCAACAAGTATGGATAAAGGTTAACATCTCAACCCAAGCAAAAACACAATTTCACAATGAATGAATTCATAGCGCATGAAAATTATTATTCTGTTTACATGAGAAAGATTTCCCTGATAAGGTTTGATCTGAAAGCTATAGGCTATTAACTAACATGAACGCCATACCCACATACAGTATAGGATCTTGGATACAGCACCAAGTCCTGGCAATAATGTAGACTCTACCTTGGCATTTTATTACAGTTTGGACAGTGTTTGACATTACCATGGCAAAGAAGAAATCACTTAAACCAGAGGAAATTTTTGACATAAATTTCACATAATTAGGAACTTTTGTAAATTGTGTACATGATGCTGGAATTGTTTATATCTAAGTTGTATGACTCTTCAAATGGAACCATAATTCCTGCTTCAAATGAAGCTCGTTAAATTTCTGTTACAAATTTCTGTCAAAAAATTTAGAGCAAAATCAATTGACCATATATACCAGGGAGCTAATATCTTCCACTTCAGTGAATAAAAAATGTAAGTCAAATTTCTGTTAGTTGCTGAATAACCTACTACACTACTGTACATCCTCGTTGCCTGGTTTACAGATCTACAGTAGGCCTAGTGTTTTAAATATTGAACAATTATTAGACTGAGGCCTGTCTATAACTCTTCACATTTGAGCACTATAGAATATTGCTGTAGTTGTTCTTCCATTTTATGAAAGGAAATTGAACCCACTAACTTCCCTGATTGCTATAAGTTAATTAATTATTAAACAAAAGATTCAATGACAAGTATCTATGTACATATTCATTTTTTTTTTTTTTATTGACTTCCTTTTCATGTAGTCACTCAAAGAAAGCGTAGTAAATTAGACTATGACCTTATGTATTTATAGTATCTCTATATGAATTCATGTAAGCCTATTGTACCTCGCTTTCATCATATTTCTAGAAATCATTTCAGCAAATCGTATTTCCAGATGGAAATAGAATAATTTACATCAAACCAATTACAATCAAAATACTTAAAGCAAATTGGAGGGAAGAAGTCCTGTATGTTTCAATGAATCCAAAATGGTTATTTTGGTGGAAAAGTTAGGCATATTACATAAATACTCATCCTACTCATCCTTCATAACATATTTGCACATTACTTCCCAATTAGAGAGGTTTATAAGACCCTCTGTACAATGGTGTCTCACAATGGCTTTAGTATTTTTATTTTTTTTTTCCAGTCCCAGCTCCAGCCCCTTTCTTTTATGTTTTTTCTATTAAGTCTCCATCCTGTATTATAAATCTTACCCTTGCAAGGTGGGAATTAACCCATTTTGTGAAGGTCCGCTTCTGGACTTGTTCCTGTTCATCTGTCAAGAGAAAAGAACAACTTTAAATTATAAGTTGACAATACTGGCCAGTGTTTCAAGATCAATTAAGCACTTATTTCATGAGAATATACTCCAATATATACAATACAGTGACTTATTTTGTGCTGATTTGCTTTTTTGTTTGATTTTTGTCTGTTATCATGTTTTTACAAAATATGGTGCTGTACTTAGAAACATGACAATATTGAAAACTACATAACAACAGTTTCTTTTCCATAAACCTGCTGAAAGCCAAACTCCAAACTGGTTATGCAGTACGCTACATCGATTGGAGAACATATTTGTCAAATGGAGACAGGTAAGAGATTAGTAAAGACAGAACCATCCTCAGACCACTTGAGAAAAACTGGGACCAATAACCAACAACAATTAGTTCAATAATGTAACAATACAAACCACTATGTAATATTAGAAACCTTATATTATATTATAAAGTAGTATGTATTATGTATTATCATTACAGGTATGCATTATGTATTATATCTTATATACTATAGAAATCTTTCACAACAAATATTTACTGAACCCTTGCCCCTTCTGCCTCCCTCTCTCCCTCTCCATCTTCCCTCTTGATAAAAAAAAAAAACACTAATCAAATAAAAGAGCTGAGTTTCCAGAATGCTTGCTGAAACAAAACTGTAAAAAATGTTCTCTCTCCTAAATATATTGCACCTTACTATTACAGGCACTAGATATGAAGTTAAGTTAAGTGGAAAGTAATTGGATATCAAATAATAAAATGCAGTATTCACTCAGTTAAATACAAAAGTTCCTGACAGTGGAATATAACTTTATTATAACTATGTTTAGGCCATCTCTCCCCATCCTCAACCCCATCCTCAACCCCATCTTCTATACCTCTTATTCCTTTTCCCATCCTCTCTCTCTCTCTCTGTTTCATGTTTAGCTGATGACAAACATATTATCCATTTTATTTTTCCTTTCATGACAAACACTTTCATGTATACAGTCAATAGCCATGCAAAATTGCAATTTATGTGCTCTTCCATAATGTTAGCAGCTTATCGTTAGCATTTTGTGAAGGAACCTTCAGAAGACAACAAATTAGGAAAATTTTTATGCTGCACCACCCTACATTGTGTCTTTCTTTACTTTCAAAATAATGCAAATATTCCATTAAACAAACATCTTAAAGATGATCAAACAAATTATTAAACGAAGCCTTTCTTCTCATCTGGCTTTTACTCTAGCAATGCCCAACCCTTTCAGTTAAGTTTTGTTCTTCCACAGCATCAGAAATATAATTCTTTGTCGACATTTGTAAATGACAAGCATCTATTTTTAGGTGACCCTTGGTCATGCAAGCAAGAGCATCAGGTACTGTATATACTTCACAAAGCACATTCCACTATGATTTATCACTCTGGCTCATGTCACAGACTCCTCTTTTTCTTTTTCTTTTCTTGCAGGAAGGAAAAACAAAAACTTCTAAGTGGTCTCAGGTGTGGAGACTTCCTTTAAGAAGCTAGAGCCCTTACAATGCTATTTCGGTTTAGCACAAATTGCCGCCCAACACACACAGACACAAAGGCTTTGATCCCCAATTATGTGCTAGGCGCTATATGGTTTAGTACCTTAACACAGCAGCATTATGATACAGCTGACCTGTATATAGTGCACTAAAGAATAAATGAAAACTGGAATAGTAGAACAGCAGCAGTTAATTTCTTTCACTGTAACCTCTTTCAAGGTCATGGACCTTGAAAGTTAATATATATAGTAAGAGGATAAAGTATAAATAAGTACAGTATGTTCAGTCTTTGGTGAACAAAAGTGTTTGCAAATATCGTTGATGTATAATTATTTTTTAATCAGGCAGTTTGGAATGTTACGTCGTATAATATTTAGTAAAGTGTATACTGGGCAAATGTTTAAGGGTTTTTGCCATATGATTGTCTGAGCAGAGAACACCAAATTTTTTAGAGTCCCAAAAATTGTACCAAAATAGCAAAGAATGATTGATATGTAGAATATAGGAGCGATGTGTAGGTTTGGTGAATGGAACACAGGTTTGGGCCAGTAAAACTCCTCTTCAGGTGGATCATAGGCCTAGCTAGTAGCTACCATTATATTTGTTTGTTTACTTCCGTAACTTCAAAGTTGATGGGGATGCTACCAACTGATCATTGTACCTATTTGGAGGTCTTTAGTTACGATGCAATCTGAATTTGAGGGCGGTCCTGGCTCACCTCCGTCGAAACGGGATAGTGGTGTTCGCCTACCTAGACGATTGGATAGTACTTGGCAACTCCCAGCGGGGAGCACTCGCCAGTACAAACGCCACTGTCTCCCTCCTGACGGAGCTGGGCTGGATAATCAATGTCAAAAAATCCGCCCTCGTACCCACACAATCGATCGTGTATCTAGGGTTCCGTCTCGACTTCGTCCGCGGCAGGGTCTACCCTACGGCCGAAAGAGCGGCAAGCCTAGTCACCACTGTCAGACACGGTAGACAACTTCCACAGTTGATTTTCGCTGTCCTAACAGAAATATGGTCGTCTCGAACAATGGGACAACCATTAACAATTTGCCCTATTATAGAATTTTTTCTCATGTTAGCCAGTAAAATCAACAAAATCTGCAAGATTTGTTCTCTACAGAAATCAGGGTTGTTTGTAGTAGGACTGTCAAACAGAAATTACCAATAGTCGTAGAAATGACATACATTATTGAATTCAATTAATGAATATATTATGTGTCTTGAAAATGTATATACATGCTATTGTATACAATAGACTGTACAGTACTTGTCTAATAATATGATACTGTGAGCAAACCTCTATTGTATAGTAGTAATATGAGTAATTATTTTTTTTTTAATTAATGTTTTATTTTAAATATCTAAATATTCTTACAAATAACAGAATAAACTAGAAAGAACTTGGTACACTGTTTTTGTTTGTAACCATAGCAACCACAAAAGCATAAACAGCAGGGAAGCATGACAGTTGACACACCTACAGTAGGCTGTAAATGTACATATACATGGAGCAGAGGGCATATATACAGCATATGTATGATTCTACATTAAACGTTCAACACACAAATGAGTGGGTGCCATGTGTTCAATTCAAGTTGTACACTAATTAAGTACTACAGTACAGTAGCAAACATACAAGGCCATGAAATTGCCACCAAAATATAAAAAAAGACTGCACAAGTTGAACAACATGTACAGTATGTAGTACAATGGGGAGGATATATGAATCAATGCACAAAGTCAAAGAAGCATACACAGCTGTACTTTGTGAACATACACTTAAATTGATACACATTCAAAATCACTTCATTAGTTTTCAATAGTGCAGTAGGTCCTACTGGCAAAGTTTCAAATTACAAAGATTCACAAGCACAGCTATTCAGGTCTACCAATTTTAAACATCTTCATTAATTTTAGCAATCAAATTTTGTTTTAAAGTTTATGTAGATGAGTGCTGTGTAAGTAAAATACTGTGAAGTAAACTATATTTCTGGAAACTGTGATTAAATTACTGGAAATTAAAACAAGAGGCATTCACTGTAATAATGTCATCCATTATAACCTTATATTAGATATTAATCAAGTGCTTTGTTTGTTAAAATTGACAAAATAAAATAGAACTATATATACTGTACATTAAATTTATGGAAAGTAATAGTTCTAATACTTGGTTGTTTCATTTTGTGTGATGAAAGTGGGGGAAAAAAACTAATGTATAAGTACAGTACTGTAACTTCAAATGTACTGAAATGAATAGCTATAAAAATGCCACCATTTTGAATACTTACCTTACCTTAACTTGAATTCTCTCTGTGCCAGTAGTCACATACAAGACCATATTATGAATACTAAAGCTCTCTTAATAAGTTGAAATGTGAAAAGGGAGAGGGAACACCATTAATGGACTTATTCTTTCCAGCTAAAACTCTAGTGTACTACTGACAAACTAATAACATAAATTACAAATTAACCTTACAAAGATTTCCATCTTACTTAATATAAACCTTCAAATAATTTTTTTCTTTCTCAGAGCTGTTCTTCTTTTCATTTTTCATGAAAATAATACAAAAACTAACATTTTCCACTTAAACAAACATGGTGAACACTTTATTCATGATTGTGTAACATGATAGTTGTAATCTTCATACTTTATTGATTCTGTATCATGTAAACTATATAAACTAATTACCAACATTTTCTGAGAAACACATCTATTCATAAGCTTTTCTTTCCAATTCCTTCTTCAAATTATCAGCAAGTCCTCTCTACATCTAGGTTACGATACCAAACATCACCAGTAAGAAAGCCATGCACAGGGGCAAAGCAGCAGCCAAGTGGTAAGCATTCAACTAAGTTACTAACGGTCATACAGTCCACTGTATGTCCAATATTGGCAAAATTTGTGTGGGTAGCGGCTGCAGTTTGAAGTATGAATTAACCAGTTAGCACCCACAGGCAATGAGATGTAGATTTGATATCAATTGGATCAAAGCAACAAATCTTATCTACCATAGTGTTGGATACACAACATCAATATCCTGTTAGTTTCATTAAAGGTGTGTGTTTTTGTCTGATTTTTGCTAATTATAGCTCCCAATAATGTATGCAGTATTTTTTGTCTTTGGTTCGACCCGAAATTTATTATGGTAAGAGTAGCTCCGGGGTAATTAAATTAAATACGTTAATGAAAGTGCACAAGTCAGCAAACAAAAGTAGACTTATTTTGTACCAATTTCTAAAATATAGAGGAAGGGGCAAATTAACATTTAATATTAAATATATATAGAGCATGTAAAAAATATCAGGTATCTGTGTAAAACATTTTATGTGAACACAAGCATTCAACTTTGTGTAGTAAGATCACTTACGAAACGCAATGCTAAATATCTGTTTTTTCGGGCTTGCTCCTGGCAGAACGATATAGAGGATAATGGCTATCCTAACTTTTAACAGCAATTGAAATTGTTTGTTTGCTCAAAATTGTTGCAATTTATACTGAACTAATTATCACTAAGGTCAGTCAGTGAGTCCTACAGTATTTCACGGTCACTGTTGTGAAACGGGAGAAACCCGTTCTTTTCTTTTTGGGGGAGGGGGCAGTGGGGTCAGAAGCTGGATATAGCGACTGCAAACACATTTTTTTCTGAATAAATATAATTTAGTTTGTACTGTAACAGCTACAGAAAATCCTCATTTTTTTGAATATATAAATTTCACCAAAGTTAACACCCATTGGATGAGCATGCCAATTGAAAATTGAAAATTAAGGTTACAGTTTACTAATCACTCCTAGACAAACAAACAAAAATTACTGTTTGCTTCAATTAAATCATTTTTCTTTGAGAAGGTCTACATAAATACAGGCTACAGTATGATTCATTTGTATATATCAACAGTCTCCTGTACAAAAACTAAAACTGTCAGACTAGTGATTCAGCTAGGCTAATTAAATTCAAATTTATTACTTAGAACTGTGAAAATCAACAAAGTTTACTGTACATGGAAACCGAAAGTTTAATCATTAAAGATTCAAATACTTCAATGTTATGGCACCAAACTGCAGATTACAAACAAACCACATTAGTTAATTCATGTACACATACTGTACCTTTGAACTTTCTGCTCAATCTATCAGAAAACATTTCTTGCAGCTAAAGAATAATTATTCCATGACCGTCCAAGTACAGTGAAAGGTTAACCGGCGGTGGCGTGTTCATATATCCCTGCACATTCTGTATGACAATATTATTCATGTACAATAATGAGTGTATACACGCACTTGTTCAATCCAATGTCAAAATGAATAAAAAAATGTTAGGGTTGTCACGATATTCCACAATCCGAGTACTTTCCGTAATAATTCCTCTTGAATATGACAAAGTATAATCCGCGACCTTCTCCCAAACAGAAGAACATATAGTTTCACAAAGAATGAACTGAGCAACATAAATTGCCAAAAGAACAGTGTTCAGCTGTGCATGAGAAGATATATACTGAGAAGTATTTATAGTCTGCATGCAGTATATATACAGACCAACTACTGTACTAGCAGGGTATACAGTACATCTAAGCAGGAGCTAGCTAGCTACCAAAACTGGAGTTGCTAGGGCTAAGGTTACATAGGGTACTAACTGCATGACCTCACAAATATGTCCATTCTAGTAAAACCACAAAAACTTGTTTGATCTTCCCTGGTAATAACATTGGATTACTGTAACACTATCTGAGGATCGTCAACCACATGGCAAAGTACCTAGGAGCTTTATCCTTTCAATGGAGTTACTCATGCTGCACAAAAATAATCAATAGACTATATTACAAAAGACTGAAGCTTTGTGGAAAATAGAGTTAGGAGGAAATCAAGGGTTTCATTTCTATGGGTCCAATGGGGGATTAGTTTTCACACTGTAACATAATGCTATATATGTCACATCAGAATCAATAACAAGGAATTTGTGATATGCTAACTGTGTACAAGCCTAACAGAACATTGAGATCGGCCAATTCCCTTACACTAGTGGTCCCCAGAGTAAGGACTGCTACATA
>KN884705.1:67237-94007 GCA_000934455.1 Apostichopus parvimensis
ACATACAAAACAGAGGGCGGTATAAAAGATTAGAATATCATTACACTTCTTACTCATAGAAAAATAGCAATACAGTTATGTCAAATAGCATTTGATCAGCACTGAATTGTTACACCAATTGACGTAGTCGGAGGTTAAATTATTACGTACATATATTACGATACCAGACAAATACATATATTGAGGAAGAGGGAGGGGGTTAGGATGGATAGACAAGACCAAAGGCCGTTATATCTAACAGCAGTTAAGTGAGCAAGTTTAGCTCATTTTGCATTGTTACATAATTTGAAAGATGTTTCTGTTTGTGAAACTTACAAACCCAGCATACTTTGTTCGACCAAGCTTTGGATCCCATACCTCTCAGATTCCTCGATTACATTGCTACAAAATGATTATTTCAAATCAACCACTGGTTCTGTGTTATCATAAATATTGCTCCCATCATTTTTGTTTCAGGGGAGGGAAGACACATTAGCATCGACTTTCCAGCCAAAGAGGAAAGCACTGAAGGCAGATAGTGGCATATCTCTGGCATCTTTGATGGCAGCACGAGACGGTACTTATCATCTTGAAACATAAAAAATTTGTATTCTTTGGTTTTGTCAACAGGACTTTTTCCCTACCAAGGGAACAGAATAGCACAACATAAATTGTAAACAAATTGAATTTTGAATGTCCAAACTTTCAATATGTGCAAGAGACTTTGCTGTAAATCAAAGCAAATTATTTGCATGTAAGAATGAGGGCTGATTTATTATCATCAAGTATTGTAGTTCCATTTCCAAATGATTGCTAAGTTCAATGCCCACCCCCCCCCACCTCATTCTCAAGCTCTGGATTTTTTGCGATTGAATCAACTCTGTTTCTTTCTTGACAGATTTAGCAAAGCTGAAAAAGACAAGTTCAGGAGTAGCAAGGGAAAGTGCTAAATGTCCAATCAATAAAGTACTCATTGGAGCCGTAAGTAACCCATATTCAGAAATCAAAGGGCAATACGGAAGTCATAAGTTTTGTTCTTATTGCTAATTCAAAGATGACTTTAGGCCAAAAATTTTATTATGGTATGTTGTATACAGTTTATAGAATAGAACCTGATAGAAAACACTATCAGGTTAGGTTGTACTTTGTATACCACTTTTTAATTTTTGAGAAATGACCCTTTAAACTTCTGAGGTTCATCGATGAAAGTGACTCGAGTACTTAGTCTAATACACAGACCATGAGGTCAGTTCGTCTGATTCAAAACAAACTCAATAAGAAACATTTATGAGAAGACTTCTGTGGCACCTAATGACAAGTTTGCAATGTATTACATATTTGTCAAGGACAGATGATGTTGAATGTCATCCAACGGTGCTCTGTTAGTTATATGAATTTAAAAGAAACGGTTTTGGTTGAGTTATTAGACTTTATAAACCAATGGATTAACATTGACATTCTGGCCTGCACCGAATAGCCGACATTATCACCAATTTAGCTGTAATGGAGATTTATATTTTTTTAATATCTTGAAAACTGGAATAACTATAGAACAAATACTTGCTTTCAAATTGTCCTTTTTCTTGGATTATAAGATATAAAGACTAAACTTCAGCCTAAATTTTTATTCTATTCTTGAGAATGCAGCAATGCTGAGCTGTTAGGTAAAAACAAAAAAGGTAACAAAAAAAAAGGTAACTAAAAGGAAAATGTACTTTTTTATTACATCTTTTATCTTGCCTCAATGCTGTAGTTTCTTTTATGAAACTTTTTCTATTGTACAAGGGATTATTAGTTACATTTAAATATGCAACTTTTAATACCAAGCTATTGGATTGATGAGGTAAATGTTACCCATAACTCCTATAGGTACCTGACAGGGGAGGACGGCCAACCGAGGCAACTCCACCTCCTCCTGAGATGCCATCTTTTATGAAGAGGACAGAAGGTTCAAGAGGTTAGAGATTAATGTCAAGAAATAGGGGTCGGAGGTCAGGGAGTACTATTTACATATGGGTTAGTCTTGTTTACCAAGGGTGAAATGAGCTAGAGTGTGGATTGCTACAAGATGTGAAGGTTAAAGGTCATTCAGCTCTTTCCATATCACTGTAGTGTCTGCTCTCATCCAGGCTAATAATGTAATCATGAAATAACTGCCCTGTAGTTTCTCAGGAAACTCTAAGATGTTTTTATCTTGTGGGAAACTTTACGACTGTGGTAGTAGTTGTTGGTTTATGGTGTTCAGGTACTACATAGTCACTTCATTAGAAAATCAAATCACTTTTAGTTTATAGTCCTTGTGTGTGACATGCTATGTTATTGGCCAATGCACTTTTTCAAATCACTTGAATGGATAATGATAAATAAAAATAGAAATGTCAACAATAGAATAAGTTAAAAAGGCTCATTCGGTATACTTTGTTTAGTTTGGGTTTATATGATATGAGTCACTTTCTGAGCCTTTCATATGATCAAAAAAACAAAAAAACATTTTCGTTGTGATCTATATCGGCATTAATTTCCATTCATCAGGTGGTGGTCGTGGCAGAGGAAGGGGACGTGGTGGTCGAGTTCAAGGAGGTAAGCTGCTCTATGTACAAAATGTATATTACATCATATCACTTCATGAACAGCCAAATATATCTTTAATTTTGTTATTGGGGGGGGGGGGCAACAAGAACATTTAAGAAATTTCCCCTACTGTCATAATTTGAACCTTTAGGGCCACCCATGCAAACGTTAGCAGCCACACCCATTCATTGAGATTTGTTATTTTACAATTCAAAACTATTAACATTGATAAATGGAATGATTATATTTGAAATACTTTGCTTTGCTTTCTAATTAAATCTGTGCAACCATTATGGTGTGCATGTGCACATGCGCGTGAGATGTCTCCATGTAAACGTGATATCTCAAAGAAAGGGAAATTGTTGGATCCTATATTTAGTATGTTGATGACCATATTCATTAGATTTACACTATTCCATTTGAGTTGAGAATGTTTAAACCCTTGTAAACAAAATATTTCAAGAAAAGATAATTGGATGAATCTCATATTCAGTAGATAAAACCTGTTGTTATTTAGTGGAAGTCAAAAGCCATTTAAGATCAGCAAAGTTTAGAATATGAATACTTTATGAATAGGATATCTCTGGTGGTACAACTTGGGTTGATATCATACTTGTTTTGTGTATTCCACATAATGAGAAGATGAAATCTGCTTTAGTGGAGGACAAAGGTCATATAAGGCAATAAGCTGTCCAAATTTGAGAAAATGTAATATTTCCAGAAGGAACACATCTATGTATGTCATATGTGGTTTACCCATATTGTATTGTTTAAAACCTTGTTTGTTGGTAGAGGTCAAAGGTCTTGTATTCCTCATAGTTTAAGAAGGAAACTTGGATAGATCTCATACTACATATGGGCTTCCACATGGGAACATATCGTTTGATGAAAGTCAAAAGTCAGAAAGTGTCAAACTGTGAAAAATTCGTAAACAGACATGAGAACAAGGGAAATTGGAATGGTTCCCTTTCATAGTGCAAGAAAACTTCATAATGAGGAGAAAAGCCATATTGCTTGTAGTGGTGGTGAGAAAGTGGAGAGTTTCTGAACTCTATCTTAAGAACTAACTTTTCAGATGTATCACTTTCCTTAAACGTTTTGTTTAAAACATCATTGATACCTCATTAATGTATTTTAATCTTTTCTTGGCAGGCTGGTCAAATCAAGGTGATAAGAGTAGAGGCAGTTGGTCACAAGACAGAGGCAACTCCCAAGGTGGTTTTCAGGATAGAGGTGGATACCAGGATGGGCGCTACCAAGCTGATGGCTATCAAGGTGGTGGTGGTGGTGGCATTTACCAGGGTGGTGGTGGTGGTGTTGATTACCAGAGGGGTGGACACAACGGTGGGTATAGGGGAGGAGGAGGTGGACATCAAAGAGGTGGGCGAAGGGGGAGAAGGTATTGATTGCAGTGAAAACTTGTTCCACATCAGAAATGAATCTTCATGTAGCAACGAATAGAAAACAAGAATTTGTGTAGCTTTGCAAGGAACCACAAAGTAAAATTTGCATCATTGGCATGATTAAATAAGGTCAAACCAATAGAAGAACACAAAGGGGTTTAAGAAATCCCATTTATTTGCACTTCTTGAGTTTAAAAAATAAAAAAACCCTTGGAACAATTTGGTTGATTCTGACATTATTATAAACTAAGTAAAACCTGAAAGTCTTATTTATGATATTTCTTTTAATAAATTTATCAACTTACATGTTGGAGATGATAAAGATAATATTTATGTTGCATATTTCAACCGTTCTTAGCAAATGAAGTAACAGTAAGGTATCCAATTTAACAGGCATTATTTAATTTAAGATATGTTAATATCTACTTCATCACTTGAAAGAAGTATATATCTGAAATTTGCTTGAGGAATGGTTCCCAACTTAAGAAAAGGTCTTTTCATAATTCAAGCTAGATATAAATGTATGTATACCACCGCAGAGTGCTCCCAGTAGATACCTTTGTAATATTATTTTGATCTTTAAATCACTGTTTTCATTGGTATACATTGCACAAATGTGCATTGATGTTGTGATCTTGTGTTAAAAATCATCAAAAACTGGGTCGACTTTTAAGCGGTTTGTAGTGGCTGAGGTGTCAGACTAATGAAACTGTTCCTCTGGTTGTTCAGATAAAATACAGAAATGAGGAACCAAGCATTAACAGAGCCGTAACATGTTTTCCGAATAAGGATGCAGGAAGTAATATTTGCTGCCTGAACAAATGAACATTTGATTAGTGGCTAGATGTTTTCTGAACATGGTATAAAATGATGGCTCACTCTCCTTATGCATCATTTATTGATTATTAAACAAGGCATAACAGGTTTTGAGGATTTGTTGAATTTTTACTGCTGGAATTCCGCAATGAGGAGTAAAGCTCCTCTTGAAATAGCCATCGTATCCTACACTAGGTTGCATATTGAATAGCCAGTAGGAACAACAACAGTACTACTGACTGACTTAATAACAAACCCAAGTACACATGATTTTTCTTGATATTTTTGAACGATTTTAAGTTTTGTTCATTTATTTATTGAAGTGGCATTTTGCTAACAAGTAACAGTTTTCAGTATTATATTATCTTAAGTTCAATGTCAGTATCCATATTTTTCATTCAGGAATGTCCGACCGTCTCCTTTTTGATCTGCCGAGGAAAGAAAAAAAAATGTTGAAAAGAGATAAAATGTGTTGTTATTTGTAATTTCTGAAATATACAATTAAACAATATAGATATATTAAAAGTGATATAATCCCGAATGTGTTGCACCCAAATTGCCATACTATCAGCTTCTACCCATATCCAATATTTAATGTCCAGTAAAAGGGGAAGACTTTTATTGTGATGGAAGTTGTGACGTGTCACAAACAAGTCTGCAACCATAGCTGCTCGATTCAGGCAGATATGTGGCACGGGTGGGAAAAAGAGGTGGGTGGGACTGGGGTAACGCAGGGGTTAAATTTGATAAATGTAACAATCTTCAACGAAGGAAAGCTGTGCAAGTACTCAATAATTTCATAGGGATCGAGCAGCTCTGTGTCTCTGATGTGCTTCACAACAAAATAAGACGGACTAATATGTTTTTCCGAGCTTCTGGACTTTTGAGAGCAACATTCTTACCATCAGGTGGAATCCAGTCAGCAAAGTCTGCATCTTTCTTCTTTTTGGCATCAGGTCCATCAGATGATGTACTGCTCTCTGGCTCATCACGGTTGACGAATTCTTTAAACTTGATAAGGGGGCCCATCTGTGGTCCAAGGACCCTCTTTGGTCTTCTTTGTTGGGTCGGACTGACTCCTGGTGGTTTGGAACTGACGGACTTGTTGGTCTTGATCTGCATTTTCTCATTTGATATCTGGAGAAAATTAAAAACCAATAAAACACAATATTGGAAATGAAAAATGGTGAACCTAACCATAAAAAAAAAAGGAATTTGATAAAAATCTCCTCCTGGATACAGGAGACAATGTTTTAATATGCTCATGTTAATGAGTACCCTTTCCTGAACCACAAGCAACCCCTCCACTCCCCCCCCCCCTTCATCTCCAAATCCTTTACCTTTTGCTTGTTCTCTTGTTCAGATTTGCTGCTGTTAAGATTTGCTGCCTCTGTAGGTAAATCTGCAAGAAATTTGACGTTAAAAAAAAACCCATTTCCTTCTTTTGAATTCCTTATCCTAAAAATGGCATTAAAAGTTAGGTCAGGCTTTAAGTCCCTGTCAGTAGTAGCTTAGGGATTCAAATAGAACAGCATAGAAGTTAGCTGCAATACTGATGCACATCAAATTTTGAGAACATTTCAGGTTGTTGTAAATATTATTTGACTGTCTTTTAGTCGATACTCTGTATTTGTACACTCTAAGTCCTTATGGGACGTTTCCCAAGAGATTGGTCCAAAGAAAATATCCTTAGAAATGTTTTGGAGAAGATAAATTCATGTTGCACTTCAGGAGAAAATTATTTTTTGAATCTTGTGACTTGTGTCCTAACTTGTCATAACACTAGTAAGGCCAGTACCCAGGCCGACAGTAAGGAGCCTCTTCCCACCACCCCCCCCCCTCCCTCCAATCTGCACCACTAACAAACTTTACAAGTTACAGAACACCAGTAATTGCCCCTCCTTAAATTGCTGATGCCCCCTTCAGCTCATGATTCCTGGATACAGGCCTGACTACATTAAAGGTGGAAGTAACTTGCAAACAGAAGTGGTGTCAATATTTATTGCCACTGATTTGATGGCCGATAGAAGTGCCTTACCCTTGTCAGATTTTGTAATTTCTTGAGGTATTTGTGATGTAGTAATCATTCCTGCCTTGCTCATCTTTCCTCTTTCTGCAACCTCTTCTTTATCATTGTCCTCCTCTTCTTCACCATCATCATCATCATCATCATCATCATCATCATCATCATCATCTTCCTCCTCCTCCTCCTCCTCTTCATTTTCCTCCATCTTGTTGGTCTTTCCTACTATGGAAGGTGCTGGATTAGTACTAGAGTCAGCTAAGCTGATCTGTTGATCGTAATCAAATAATAATGAAATTCAACGATATCCGAAGGATGTTAAGAAGGCTTCATTGTTTCGTCGAGAAGAAGACGGAAAGATCCTTAAAAATCCTGAAAATACTAATGAATCGACCGACCATGGTCATTGTGGTGTAAAACAGAAATTTGCTCAACAGGTCGGGGAAGGGAAACATCTTAAAGTCTCAAAAAAAAGTAAAGGCATTGTGGGGGAGCTGTGGTCAAGTGGTTAAGGCAGTGGACTTGTGATCTAAGGATTGCAGGTTCGAGTCCTGGCCAGATCATTGCATTGTGTCCTTGGTCAAGGCACTTTATCTCCATTGCCTCTCTTCACCAGGTGTATAAATGGGAACCTGTGAGATAAAACTGTCAGCTGGGCGCGGTTTAGCTGCTGCCATGTGGAGGGATTGTCTCTATGTTATGACCGGGGTAATATTGTAAAGCGCTACGAGCCTTTGGGAAAGGCACTATATAAAAATTTGAAATTGTTATTATTAAGGCTGAATAATTGTGAAACAATGAATTTTTTACTTTTCTACTAATTGAGATAATTGTCCCCAACAAATGAACTAGCTCTGGTTACTATAAATGTCTATTTTGGAATAGATATAAAGTTTTACAGCATGAAACATGTGAAAAATATATACTCAGATGAATCACTCATTCATTACATTAAAGGAATATTCAAATTACCTGACTTTTCCCTTTCGACTGGGGTATTTTCCGTCCCTTCATAAATCCTTTCATTGGAAGCCTCTGGGATAGAGCAGCAAACTTACTCTGTGATTTATCATTCCTTTATGAGAAAATGACAATATCTATGTTTATATGAAGAGAATGGTGAAGTCCCAACTTTCATTATAAGTTTCTGTGATACAGCAACACATCAAACATAGCAGCTTCCGTTTTCTTTAAGAAATTGATTAAAAACATAATTTCGGTAGTAATGATGACTAGAGAAATAAAGAACTTAATTACAGAAATGACAAATAACTACAGTGATTTAACAGTTCAAAGATGGTGCAAAGTTCTTCATTTCCCTGGCATTATGGAGGGCCAAAGAGCAAACAGATATGTAGTTATTAGAAACACTATCAAATTATTCTACAATAACGTCAAAGAGGATATGGAGGACGTTAAGAGGTTAAAACTCACTCCGAGCTGCCTAGAGTAACAGAAGCAGGCTGTACCAATTTGATGAGCCTCTGTAATCTGGTTTGCTCTTTCTTGAGTTCGATCACCCGTAATTTCATCTTTGCTCTCTTGGTTTTATCCACAGTCTTACCGCTCTTCAACTGATTAATGAATGCGTCTAGGGTATCCTCTTCTGAACCGGTACTTTGATCTGAACAGTAGCAGCAAACACAAACATGAGAGGAATATATTATGAAATCAGAGGAAATAATCTATGTTAACCTCTCTCATTGGTGTTTCACATGAGTTAAGTACAGAAACATGGCAAGCTTTCCAAAGACAAGGACTTTCCTTCTTATGATCATGCTTTTCTGCAACAATTTAGAAACTGGCATGTGGTTAATCTCACTGTTAGGGAGTGGGGGACCACATTGGAGGAGGAAGGGACCCCATCGTAGGAGGGAGGAGACCCCATAGGAGGAGGGAGGAGACCCCATCGTAGGAGGGAGGAGACCCCATCTGAGGAGGGAGGATACCCCATTGGAGGAGGAAGGGGAGAAGGTAACTGACAGGAAACAAAGAATGAATGATGAAAGCTATAAATTTGTTGAGAACGTTTCCACATGTATACCACCTTATCCCTCCAGTGACAAACTTCAAATCAAAACTGGGTGGGTTGGGGGGTGGGGTGGGGTTGGGTGAAATTTGTAAGAACCAGAGAATGAATGATAAAAGCTCCTGCAGGTTCATTGGAACATTTGAGGAAAAATAGAGTCAATATCAATTTAAAGTAACAAATGAAATGGAAGACAAGCAGCACAAACATTTGGAAGCTTTAAATGAGTGAAGGAAATTACTTAGGAAAATAATGGGAGGTTGCCCCAGACCTGGCAAACCCACCCTGCTGGGATGTACCCTTATGCTAAGAAAAAAATATATATATATATATATATTGAAGCTATAACATTGTCGGTTTCACTTATATATCACCCTATTGCCCCTGTGACAATGTTTTCATCAAAGTCACCTTAATAATTAATAACCCTTCAGGTTCCAGCAACCACTCTCATTGAAGTACAATGACATGTAAATAATCAATATGACACTAATCTCAACTGCTCTATTTCATCCTTTTCCTTTGACGGCAGTAGTTTTTGGTAGTATCACTCAGACTGGGATACAAAGTAGAGATCTCAGGATCCTAAATCTTACCGCTAAACCGGTTAAAAGTAACCTAAATGTCTCTTAAAATCTCTTCCCTGTTGCTTTCCAGATGATATGACATGATATAATATGATGTGACACTTTGTTACAGAGTATAAAAGGTATTGTTCTGAACTTCTCCTAAATGACATCTCAAGAAAGAAAAGGCTATTAAGATTTGCAGCACAGGAATTGTTTGCTAGTGGTCAATAGCTAAAACTCCATTCAAGCCAATCATTTCTCTACTTGAATCTTCAATGAAGATGCCACCCATAGTAAATGAAAGCAGAAACTGCACATTACCTCTTTTACAAATCGGCCATTTATTTGCAACTCTGTTAAAAAAACATCTGCGTCAACTTAGTCACCCTTACCTCTACTCTCCTATTACAATAAATACTTTACCTTGCTTCAAAATATCCAGCTCTGTTTGCGTTGTTTCCAATTCTTCGTCGACATTTGATAGTTTGACCAGCTGTGAATGAACCATCGGCATATTAATAAGGTTAACTAAACAACCGGAAGATGTTTATTATTCATGTTTATCGGTTTGTATAAGAGTTCAAATGCAAGAACAAAATAATTTATAGTCAAATTATCTGTATCTTCTGTCTGTCCATGGCATTTTAGTTTTTGTCATTGTAGTATAAATGATACAAAATCACAGAAAACTAAAAATGTATGTAAAAACGATCTAAAATGTTTAACCTGAAGAAAATTAAGATGTAACCTCCTTTCAGTAAAATAATAATATATTTTATGTAACACAAACAACAACACCGCAAGAGCAACGATCTAGGGAGCATCAAAAGGCAATACACAAACTACCACATAGGGAGTGAGTTAAAAAAAAAGGATTTCCCTAATAAAACAGGCATCTGTTTGACTAACCAGACTATCGTAGGTGTCAACCTCTGATTTCAGTAGTCTGCATATTCTTCATTATTAAACATCCGTAATGTTAAACATTTCCCTAACAAAAGACGCATCTGTTTAACTAACCAGACACGTAGGTGTCAACCTCCTGTTTGAGTGGTCTGCATATTCTTCATTATTAAACTTCCGTAATATTAAACATTTCCCTATTAAAACAGGCATCTGTTTGACTAACCAGACTATCGTAGGTGTCAACCTCTTGTTTGCGTGGTCTGCATCTTCTTCATTATTAAACTTCTGTAATATTAAACATTTCCCTAATAAAAGAGGCATCTGTTTCACTAACCAGACTATCGTAGGTGTCAACCTCTTGTTTGAGTGGTCTGCATCTTCTTCATTATTAAACTTCTGTAATATTAAACATTTCCCTAATAAAAGAGGCATCTGTTTGACAAACCAGACTATCGTAGGTGTCAACCTCTTGTTTGAGTAGTCTGCATATTCTTCATTATTAAACTTCCGTAATATTAAACATTTCCCTAATAAAAGAGGCATCTGTTTGACAAACCAGACTATCGTAGGTGTCAACCTCCTGTTTGAGTAGTCTGAATTTTCTTCATAATTAAACTTCCATAATATTAAACATTTCCCTAATAAACGAGGCATCTGTTTGACTAACCAGACTATTGTAGGTGTCAGCCTCTGAATTGAGTAGTCTGCATATTCTTCATTATTAAACTTCTGTAATATTAAACATTTCCCTAATAAAAGAGGCACCTGTTTGACTAACCAGACTATCGTAGGTGTCAACCTCTTGTTTGATGACCCCAGCTTTTATCATCCTCTTGGTTCTCTTCTTTTCAATAATTCCTGTCCTGTCCAGGTATGAGTCATCATCACTATCGTAAAAATCATCGTCCGCCCAATTCTTTTTCTTCTTTTGTTTGCTTTCTGTTCCAGGAAACAAGATATCAAGATAATCAGGCCAAGGCACATTTCCAAATAATTCATCACCTTGAATTAATGACATTTTGTTAACATATATACAAGTGATTCAGATACAATATGTTGGTGGTCAAGGAAATTTATTACAAACTTAAACAGTTATTTCCAACACTTTTCTAAGTTTTCTTGATTTGTTTACATCTATAGCGACTTGAGTTTTGAACTGCTTTTAAGCTTTCGAAAACTGAAAGCAACTTTTGACTTTGCAATGTTATAAACGGTACTGCAGATCTGTCATTTTACAAGTATATTATTGTATTAAAAACAGATTAAAATGAAAGCTGTGGTTTTATACAACCGGTGCTGTGGCCGAGTGGATAAAGGCGGTGGCATTTGAAGCAATGAGGCTTAGCAATCGGGAGATTCGGGGTTCGATTCCTGGCCGGGTCATAGTAAGGTGGGTTTTTCATCCAAGAGTAATCTATGGTTTTACAATCTGAAATGACTTTCTAAATTGAAAGATTCCAAATTTGAGTTAAAATGTTCAATTGGAAGCCACCCGACGTGTAAGTTGTAATCCATAAGCCCTTGCGGGCTTCTCCCACATTTGTGGTCGCTTAAGCGTCGTAAAAATAACTGCTGATTATTACTATTATTATTATTATTATACAATATGCTCACCATGTACAGCTTGTCTTAGTACTCCATGAGCGTCTAATATTCTACATGCCTCCGTGGCGCATGCAATAACAGCTTCTTTCTTCTTTCCTGATACAGCAGCTTCGGCTGTAATGGGGTCTCCTTCTGCATCATCAACAGGAAGTCTACAAAAAGTAACGGAACATTTTGAGTTTGCTCCATTTTTGGAAAACCCTTCACTACAGAAACACCTTTGATTTTCTTGCCAATCTCTGCTGGCTGGGCATACACAACACTGTTTGTGGATATTATTTGCAGTCATAAAAATATGGAAAATTTCCTCATCTTCTTATCAGAACCAATGAGAACTGAGCAGACAAGATATGGACTTAAAGGCATTGAAGACTCGCCCCAAACTGCGTGCCGCGCTCTGAAAAAGTTAACTTTCCGTTGCTTGCAAGTGAAGTTTTCTTCTTGTCGCTACAAAATGCAGACAGTAATGAAACGTGATACCTTGCTATCTTTTATCTAGACCTGTGTTGTCCATTGCTGCTATGTACACTGTGTTGTGGGTATTGACCATAGCTGTATGTTTTGTTTGTACACTAGTGTCTAATTACCAACGGTAGCAAGCTGTGTCTGAATTTTCTGGGATCGATGGTGGTGTCTAACACTTCTGTTACACCTCATTCAAAACTAGGTCAGATTACCGGCATGAGACGTTTCTTTGTGCGCAAGTCTTCACTCCCTTTAAGAATGCTGTTGTGTCAAAAAAACTGACCCACAACATATCAAACACTTCATCATATCTTTAAGTCTCTACTACTAAGAAGCAACACTGTCTGTATGCCATTTCAAACTGTTGCTTTTCGGAATATACGCAAAACGTTACCCCAATCCAGCAGTTTTTAATACTTACAAACATCAAAACTCAAAGACTCCACTAATCACTTCAGCAACAATATCAATTTTCTCTCTTTTCTCAAAAAAAAAACAATACAACTCACTGAACTATTACATGAGAGAATGCATGGGAATATTTTAAGTAAGAAGTATTTATATTTAACATATTTTGAAACACATATAAGAAGTCTCAGAACATCTGTCAAGATAAAGAGATCATCATTATAGTGAAAACATGAATGTCATTAGCAGGGTTGCACTTACTCCACTTTACACACATACTGCTTGTTGAATCCACTGCCTTTTTCTTCCACATTATACTCCAGCTCCAACCCTACACACAGAGAGGAAGTAGGGAGAAAAAAAACCAAAATGTATATGTTAAACATACCATAAGAATATGTAAAGATTCGGTGAAATATTTTAGTTTGTCATATCTTGTTGCATTTAACATAAAGGCAGACAATCACTGCCTGACTGATCATAACTCAACTCAACTGTTGCTATGTGGAAAACTGTTGCTATGTGGAAAACTGTTGCTATGTGGAAAACTGTTGCTATGTGAAACACTATGCTATTTGGAAAACTGTTGCTATGTGGAACACTGTTGCTATGTGGAAAACTGTTGCTATGTGAAAAACTATGCTATTTGGAAAACTGTTGCTATGTGGAACACTGTTGCTATGTGGAAAACTGTTGCTACGTGGAAAACTGTTGCTATGTGGAAAACTGTTGCTATGTGGAAAACTGTTGCTATGTGGAACACTGTTGCTATGTTGAAAACTGTTGCTATGTGGAAAACTGTTGCTATGTGGAAAACTGTTGCTATGTGGCAAACTGTTGCTATGTGGAAAACTGTGGATAGTCTGGCAGTGAGCGTGTGCTTAAGACTATGACAGATCAAGATTTTGCCAGGTTTAAGTCTCATCAGCTTCAGACAAGAGACCGGACATGTAGCAGTTCTCCAGACTGGCAGGCAGCAGTGAACAGTGGTTCACAATAAAAATTGACCACATGTTAACAAACAAATGCAACCAATCACAGGTAATCAAGTTGCATATGAACTTAACGAGCTCCGGTCGTTAGCAGGAAACAGTCGTTGGGTGTGCTATTCACTCAATCTGTGTGTGTGTGGGTCCATTGTAAGACCGGTCTTCACGGCATGAAAAAAGCAAATGCAGCAATGCTGCCAAAGCTCTGCTAAGCTTCTAGATGGTCAAATCCACAGATATGCATAGTACTGAGGACCAAATTATACCATGCTGGATTTGCTAGTGATAAGTAGCCAAATTATGGCAAAGCAAATGTTAACTAAGCTTTGCTAACTACTATCACATTCACTTGTTTCAGATCTCTATATTGTTGTACATACATACAGTAGCTAGAAAAGGTTCTTAGAATCTCTGTGGTGCTGATGTAAATGTCACCAGATTTGCCCTCAAAATATGCTAGAACCTTTAAATAAAAACAGATCAAGTATGCACAAAATGTCACAAATCACTCTCCTGTCATCTTCATTATCTCTTCCCCTTAATTAACGAGAGATCAGAGAAGCAAATCTCCTATTATTACACATTTCTCCAATGTTAATGAATTAATAGGACAGTTCCAAAACCTCCAGGTAGGATAGCATCTATGAAAGCTATTAGAATCTTAACCATGTTAGTAAATATTTATGCCCTTGACGGCATCCCTTCTACACATACCTTCTCGTTCAAAGTATCCCCGAAGAGTCTTCTTAGGATCCTTGACATAAGATGCTTCCTTCTCAGCCTGACTCATGACGTTATAAGGATTCTTCTCCATGTCAATCTCTTCTTCTTCTGCATCATCTCCTGCAAGAGAAAAGAAATATCAAACCTTGGATGGAAACTATTAGAGCACCGTTTCATAGACAGTATTCGTAATGTATAAGCCTTTGTCAGCATACTGCTACACTCTGTGGTCACATACGTATGGAGAATAATCAGGATGCAGTCAATGAAAAAACTTCAGCCGTTACTAACTTTCCGTTCAATTTAATCTTTTTTTCAGATGGGAATATACAGTTGCACAACTGCACGAGAAATCTTCATCTTTTTTTGGGCAAATCCCCTAAATCTGCAATGCATGTCAAGCAGTTGGTTTAAGAATTAAGGCCATATGTGGCACTCTTTATGAATAGAAAATCAACTAAATATGCATGATAAACAATTAACAATAACACTGGTACTACATATCTTGACATCAGTCACTGGGGTACTTTCAATTTCGTCAAAATATTTACAAATGAAATAACTATCTCATGTGGTCAAATCAATGCAGCCTCTTCTCAGACTTACTCATTCCCCAGCTGATTCCTCTGGGTTCCTTTGGTTCTTCATCAGTCTCCATCTTGTTCTCTTTCAGCTTCCTCTTTAATTCCTCTTGCTCTTCTAGTTGTTTTTGTCTTAATTCTTTCAGCTGTGTCACACTCAGTTCTGACTCTGCTTCTTCATCTTCTGAAGGACCCTTTACATAGAAAAAAAATGACAAAAAATATGACAAATATGTTAAACAAGAGATTTGTCCCTGTTTATAATTTAAACAAACAAACATTTTATACAAATTGTTCCATTCAATTGTTTTTTTTCCTTTCAAAAATCAACATAACTATCTGACTAATGTAGAGCAAGTGAGTTACATTTGTCCAAGAATTTAAGTGAGAAACAGAAAAGATCAGAAATTTCCAGCTCTTATATGTAGCACTCCCTTGTGGGCATCAACCATTTCATTCACTGATAAGGATTTTACAGTTAAGAATTTTTCTTCCAAAATGTTTCAATATCTAGAAAGAACAGTGTCCCTATGTGAAATATAGACACATAGATGAATAAATAAGTAGCCCGTGTGAGTGGGTTACAGCAAGGCTATCCACTGTTTGAAGCAGATTCATTTCCTGGACGACTGTATGATCTGTCGAAGCCTTATAGGTCCCCTTCACCAAACGAAAATCATAGCATTGGAGAATTTGCAGATTAATTGTAGCTTTAATTTTTGAGTTATCATGTTTAGAAGTTTTGCAGATGTTGACACCTGTTGAACTTCAACTTCTACCAATTTCAATAGGATTCTTGCACTCACCAAATTGGATCTACATACATAGTATGAAGTTCAAGAAAGATGTACTTCTTGAGTTACCGTGTTTACAAGATTTTCAGGCTTTGAACTAAATGTTGATCACAAATGACCTTTGACCTCAACCAATTTCAATAAGGTTCTTGCACTCACCAAATTGGATCTACATACATAGTATGAAGTTCAAGAAAGATGTACTTCTTGAGTTACCGTGTTTACAAGATTTTCAGGCTTTGAACTAAATGTTGATCACAAATGACCTTTGACCTCAACCAATTTCAATAAGGTTCTTGCACTCACCAAATTGGATCTACATACATAGTATGAAGTTCAAGAAAGATGTACTTCTTGAGTTATTCATGTTTACAAGATTTTCAGGCTTTGACCATTGTTGACCCCAAATGACCATTGAACTTCATAGAAAGGAAAAGGGTTCTTTTACCTCAATTAGATGGATCCACATACCAAATATGAAGTTAATTTACCGTGAACTCTTTGAGTTACGGTGTTAACAAGCAAGTGCCACACACACAGCACCACCATTCACATAGATTCCTTCTGCCTCACAGTATCACATAGCAAAATGCTACGCAAATTGCTATACAAGTGCAATAATGTATAGCAGTGTCAGATACCATTATATTTAAAATTCAGAACCTTTACAACTGCACCCAAGATTTAAACACTTTTTAAATTTTTTTTTATTATTTTTAATTTTTTTTTATTAAAGATTTTAAAGATTTGAACACTTAATTACACCATGATAACTCAGGATCTGCATCAGTGGAATACTGAAGAAGACAAAGTTTACTCAAAACCTGAGCTAAAATGTTGTCTCATCTCCAAGTGTAACAAAGTGATGTTCACTGTTTTCACAATCTATTGTATCATATTTGCCTCAACTATTCCAATCTAGTTGGAACAAACAAAACCAACTTTCCTAATATTGTGCATCCTTCTAAGAATCGAAGCAACAGCGATTGTTTTTGGTAAAATACCTTAAGATTGAGAGTTGCAACACTCGCTAAATGTTGCACAAATAATAAATATTCATCTTGATGATATACTGGTGAACACTCAGTTCTACATCATGACCAATAAATACTGCATGAATGTGGAACGCGGAAAAACAAAAATGTGAATGAGGCCACAGTATGTAAGAGAATTTAATTTTCAAAACAGACCTTGGAAAATTGCCCACACAAAAAAAAAATAATAATAATTTAAGACATAAATGACTTTTGTATAAATTGTGAGTGGGCCTAACATTTCGATCCTAGCTGGATTTCTTCAGAGGCTGAATGACAAGTAACAGAAACTACAAAGGACAAAATACAAACACAGAATACAGATGGGTTAATGAGCAGGGTGAACATTAAAGAGATTGATGCAAGAGGATTAGTTGACAAAGGGTGGAGATAAGAAAGAAAAGAAACCAACAGGGGGAAGAGGAGAAGTAGGAGACCTGTAATGTACCTGTAAGATAAAGATTCTGGTGCTTCCTCCGAGTTTGAACTGATGTCCAACTCTTATCCTATAGTAAACTTTTGCTTTCATGGGTCCCTTATTAAACTGTGATCCATGCGTACTGGCTAAATCGTACAGGTAAAATCCTGGATCACGTTCACTATCTCCGACAGCTCTGTACTGTAACACCAAATGGTACCGAGAAATAGATGGGTGCTCTAGTGTTACATCACAACATTCCAGTCTTCCAAAAACATAGAACGATTTTACACGGAGATCGACTGTTCCCACGATTTTGCCACTTTTTAACACTTCCAAGCTGTAGTTCTTACTTGGAATACCTCCCCAAGATGGGTCTTTGTATGGAAGAGGGGGAATTTTGAGTTTTTCAGCTGGTGAGGGTAACTGTCTTTTTCTATCTGTCTTGCGTTGACTTTCGGGAACATCTTTTTTCTTTGCGTTCTCCAAAGAATTGTCATTGGCTGCACTTGAATCTGCTCTGGGAATCGATTTAGAGGAATCAGAATTGGCCTTAGAGATTTTTCTTGGTTCATTGGATGAGCTATCATCAGTTAATTTGTCTTTGTTCAAACTTGTCACTTCACTGGACTGTGACTTTTGTGCTTTTTTAAAAGGGAGTGTGGGTAACTTGAAAGGTAAAACACCAGATTTGAGGATTGGTTTTGTAGGTTGGACGATGGTTGTATTCTTCTCTTCATCTTGTAGCACGGGAGTTTCATTTGATTTCACCTGAGTATCTGAATCATTTTCGGAGCTTTCCATATTACTTGGGGTTTCTGTTTTCTTTTCTTGCACAAGTTCATCCCTGGCATGTCTAACTTCTGCTGCTATATAGAGGAAATATATATGGGAAAGATATTAAGATGTCTGCAATGAAGTAATCTCTGTTTGTAATGCAATCAAGAATTCAATGGAATTAATGGAACCTGATAGCTAATTGCAGAGAATAATTTATCTAGCAATTCCTGGCAAAACACTGTGCAAACTGTTTAAATTTCTATACAAGTCCAAAGATGTAGAACACATCTTTGTACACAGAAACCAACTGTAATATTTCATAAGGGACAAAAATCAGAGCCTTTCAAACTGTTACATAATAGTTTAACACTAAACTATTCCCTGAAATAAAAAAGAAAGCTTTGCATAAATGAAATAAAATAGTGTTCGACCGATTGTATGACAATCGGTTTTACCGATTACCGATTAATTCCTGTGACAATCGGCCGATGCCGATTACCGATTACCGATTATTTCTTCATTTTCGTGGAACTGGCCTAATTAATGATTTAGTGTAATGCATGGTTACCAACTTCTAGGCCAATACAATCAAAGATGTAAATTAACGACTTAACTTTTCACAGTAAAGATTAATGGAGCAAGTAAAGAACACTGCAATACATACATGGGGCGCTGTACGTTTATAACTAAGAGTCGCAATATCCCGCCAAAACACAGTTTTAGATAGTGCTGTACAGACTACAGAAGGGGAAAAATAGTAGTTGCTACGAAATGAAAAAAAGAAGAAGTTAGGGACAGCTTTTACAACTGCCATTAAAAGTAAAACCATTATTAGTGTTGCAACTCGAACGTAAATAAAGTGAAAAGTATATCGCACGTAAATAAAATATTCGTTATTTCGTTAGCTGATATCGAAATATATAATCTGATATGAAAAATAATGTGTAAAAGTAAGTTGGCCTGACGTTTCAATCGTAGCAGGATCGAAACGTCAGGCCAACTTACTTTTACACATATTCTTACACAGGCTCTTTAGTGATAAGCAGTTTGCTAACATGTTTATTTTATTGTGAAAACAATCCCGAACGTTTGCTTCAAGTTTTCAATGATTACCATCTGCGAGGTAAAACTTACTTTCGATCGAACGTTGTTTCAAACGATCATACACAGTAAGTCAATGGAGCTACTCCATTGACTTAACTACATGTGGGGGAAATCACACACTAAAGTCCCATTGACTTTGTCGCGCGTGTCACTGGAAATCAGACTTGCTTTTAGTCGGTTGCGGTAAGGGATTCAGTTACTGTAAGGGGTACACAGTACATGCGGTCAGGGAAAAAAGTTTTTTCGGGTTTTTCGCAAAAATATGTGTAAGAATGTTTACCTAATCAAAAAATAATGTAATGCAGTAGAACTACTGAGGACTGTCGCCAAACGTGCTTAGGGATTTTTAGGAGTATTTGGCGCTTTGATTTCATCATTTTATGCCTTTTGTAAAATCTTGGGCGCATTTTCAAACTGAACAGTTCTGAAGCTCAACCGTTCTCTAGCCAGACTAGCCTAATGTACGTAGAACTCACAATGAACAAAGCCTAATGTTATTGTTCTCACTTTCCAGTTTTCACCTACGGTGAAACGGCCAAAGTGGTTCAAAAGTACATTGATTTGGCTTTTATATTTAGTCGAGACAATTAATCTTTCTTATCAATCGTTTAACATGATAACAGGAGGTTTTGTTAGATGCAAGAAGCTAATTGAAAAAAATAATTACGTCGTCCCCCTAAGCTTATCGCGGGTACACTGTAGATGTTTACTGCCAAAACTGGATAGTATATCGAACAGCATTTGTACAAACTCGCATGAGGAACTTCCGATACCGCTACACGGTAGACTAGCGCACATTCCCCAGCTATGAATAGCATTGAATCAAATGATCTAAATTTTTCTCCCGTCATGTTTGTGGTGAATCAAAAGTGCGGAAAAATACAATCCTTAATGTGGAACGTAATAATCGGTTCCAAATAATCAGTAGCGCAATGGATTTTGCCGATGCCGATTATTTACCGATTGTCTGATAATCGGCCCGATGCCGATTGTCTAACCGATTATCTGTCGAACACTAAAATAAAATAAATATGTACATGTTGTTATGACATTAAAAAAATTAATGAAATTATATCACAATGACTGAGTATAAAATCCTTCAAGGTGACAGTACAATCCTCTTTCAAATCTGGCATCATTGACCATATATTTACTTTCTAGCATATTTGCGGACAATACTGATGATCTCTCAGGCTTTAAGCTTAAGGGCACCATAATTCAATGCACCATAATTCAATGTTCCATGTTACTGTTATAACCTTTTGTAGGCCTAGGCTTCACATAGCACTGTTACTTGAAGTTCACATTATATTGTGTTGGTATGTATTGTTGCTATGCATAGTTAGGTTGTTGCTTATTCTATTGTCTTGTTGGTATGTATTATTATGTAAATGTATATGTGTTGTGATGCTAATTCATACCAGCCTGCCTCAGGCCATGCGAAAGCTGCAGGCGAGCTGGAATAGACTCAGTTGAGTACAGACAGAGAGTGTATGTAGCCTTCTCTATGTTGGTTCCTGCGTCTTTCCCTCCCTAGTCTCTACAATATGTGCTTCAATGATAACAAAGCTAAAACAGATTACTTCAATCTCTGTTGTTAGACCCACTTGCACCAAGACTTGCATAACCAACATGGTATTATTTAGTGAGTTATTATTACTAGCCTAGGCCCTAGCCTAGACATAACACAGCACCAAAGTTCAAACCTTCTGCTAAACCTTCTTGGGTCTTTTGTTCGAGAACCTGTTCTGCTCCACTCTGGTTAATTTCTTCACGTACATCCATACTGACCCGGATTTGACACTTTCTACGATGAAACGGTTATAAATGTTGTAGTTAGGTAAATATTAACTCTTCGTAAGGGATACAATGTTTTCTTTCGTGGAAGCCGCCATTTTAGTTTATCTAGGCTAGGCCGATACGGTTTCCAGTCGTTTACACAGATCAACAATTTTATACCTGACGCTAGCGTCTGTAAGTTACTAAGTGACAAAAACCACTAGATTTGCCAAAATTTCAACAATTCGTTGCACAATTATTAGAATGATAGGCAGTCTAGTGATCATTTTTAATAATATGTTATAACGGTTTATCAAAATCAGGAAATAATACAAGAAAATTAACTGATTGAGGCCTAACAAACTCCCCCAAGTATGAAAAATCTCTCCGTTTTGAATACAGTTTACGCGTTATTATAGTGTAAAAGCCACGGAAACCTATCAGTAGATTTTGTTGGGTTGCCAAGTGGTAGTATGGTCTCGAAAAGTTTAAGAAAACAAGTAATTTTAGTGTGAATTAACAATTTTGGTCGAAAAACGCTAGTTTCCGCCAAATTTGAAAACACCTACGGTGGCATACTCCTATTAGCGTCTATATCAATCCGCCCCAAGTGTTCTCCTTCAGGAAAAGTGCCAATTAGGAGCAGGAAAACAACTATTTTGCTATGTTATCAATTAGGATCTGCTTTTTTTGTGGCTAGAGTGTTAAAGAACATGAATGGAAGCACATGTGGTGAAAAAATTGGGTCAATTGAGGAAATTTTAGTATAGTGGAAAAAATGATGGTCTGATAGCCTGCTTGCAGCCGTTTCGGAAGCCTTCGTTTTAGCTTGTAAGAGTAATATATAGGTATTTATATATTTATGAAAGTATATTGGTTAAAGTTTATATAGGTCTATAGGTATTTATATAAATATAAAAGTATACGTGTCTGGGTCTATTTTTTAAAGCTACGACAATATATTTCTGTAACTTTAAACTCAGAACGAATAGGATTTGTAGAACGCGTGATTAAAGTAATCGGTACAAAAGTTGTTACGCAATAGGCTATTCACATTGACCGAGCCTTAGATATAACGACTTCAAGTGTGGTCATACCGAACTATTGGGTATCGGTGGTGCTGCAGGACAGGCCCAAGTTGAACATGTTGCTAGAATGGGCAGACGCATAAGTGACGGTGAAGCAGAAACAGTAAATGATGCAGTGGATCCGTTGAGGCAGTGGCGTAACGATGAGCCTGGGGGCCCCAGCTCCTCGCCCAAATGGCCCCCTATCAGGGGGTCCAAACAAGGGCGTCCGGAGAAATGTTCACAAGGGGGGGGGGGGGAATCAGTAGGTCATTTAGGTGTAACACACTATTTGATATCGCTAAGCGGAGCGCCACCATCTGTTGGCGCGGAACGTAGCACGATTTGTTCTTGGCCAAAAAAATACTCCTAAATCGTCGGAAAAGACACTTTCCGGGCATTTTTCAAGTTGTATTTACATATCGGTTATTTTGAGATCTCATGTCTTAGGATTTTAACTTTCAATAATTTCAGTAATGCCATGGGTCCGTCATGCAATGAACATAACTATAGAGAACTGTTGGTTGGGTGAAATCATTGAAATGTCAAATGTTTAACTTTTTTTCATTTTTTTAATTTTCCAGGGGAGGGGGGGGGCAAGTGCCCCTACTGTATGGAGTATAATGAAGACTACTGTACAAATACAGTAATCAAACCTAAGCATAGGCCTTATTTCGGCTGAAACGTTGTCTACATCTAGGCCTAACTTCCTGTGCTTTTTTACTTACCAGATACACCGAAGGCATCTTTATTCTTACCTTTTAATATTATATTTATATGTAAGCCCTGTTGTTTTTCTTTCAAATGAACGCAGTTTCAAGTCTGTGGGGTGTTGGGTTATCGTATTAGAATTTTTCAAAAATTCATGTCTCGATGTTGTACTCAGTACAACATTGGCTGGAATTGAGTTTAAAATTATATACTTTGTTTTCATTATAATAATAAATAACACAACTAGCTCGATACATACATTAATACCCAATGAGCCCATGATCATGATGTCCGCATTCCGAATCACGTGAAAATATGTATATTGTCTTGTTTAGTCTTGCATGAGTTTTTTCCCCAGGAAAAACGGGCCCTCCCTATCCAAAGAGGTACCCTTGTTCTGTGCATCAGTATAGCGAGGGGCCCCCTTTTGGTCGGGGCTCCCGACTCAGCACGGTCCGAGCCCATATATAGGAGTTACGATACTGCGATGAGCACGCGAGCACACAATGAGTGACTCACAGAGCAAAAGAGCACACCATGAGCAAAATGTTTGGAGTCCCGAAGGGGGGGGGGGGGGGTGAAGTAACACGATATATATACTACTCATACTAGCCATTGGAGCCAGTAAACAAGTGTTTTCAGTGTAAATTATATAGGTTTATTGTACACAAACTCGTTTATTTTAAATAAACTGTGTTCTCTCATGGTCAGGAGCCCAGAATGTTTGGGGTGTACACACCCACCCCATCCTCTCTTTTCTAACCTCCCAAGAAAGTAGCTATTTTCACAACCTTGCTCAAAATATGCCCCAGGATGCACCATCTGACATCTACACTTTTATGTTTTTACATCTGGCGGAGTGCTCCCAACCCTAACGAGAGTCGGATTCAAGGACACTAGGGCCCTCCTTTATAAGATCCCGCGTGTTCTCCCTTGATATGTAATTGCAATTGCTGTAGACTGCTCAATGTTGTTTGCACAATGGTAACGAAAACTACACCAGATATTTTAGTCGGTATATATCAATGCTACAATGACGCAGTTAACTGATATAGTTTTCGTAAATCACATTTAGTAACGTCATGACATTATGTTTCATTTACATGTAGACATTAAGATCTCAACTAATCAATAAAGAGACGATTTATTTAGACAATATACTACGTCCGACTTGAACATTTTAACCATTTAAGGTTAAATATCATCATTGTACATCATACGGAGGGATTGGAGCCGACACTTGAGACGAAAAGCTGAAATATTGGTATAAAGTCGAAATTTTGAAAAACAATAGTTGAAATATTAAAACAAAATTGATACAGTCGAAGTTTTGGGGACAAGACTTAAGTACGGTACTTCCGCAACAACTTAACATAGAATAATCTTATCTTTCTGTTGGTCAAGACGTAAACTATTGAATTTCCAACCGGGTTGAGAAATGTTAAGAAGAAAGTTATCATCCAAATCATGGGACTATGCAGAGCGGGGAACCAAGACGTAACGGATAGGTATATCGTTAATGGTAGGGTAAAAACCATGGCGACGGTTACTAGGGAAATGCACAACACCAGCGACGAACGCTTATATTTTGTCTTTTGGAGGTTTCTTTCCTTCGCAGTTCCGCGTGTAATTGTGACAATGCTGTTGTCATTAGACCGGGAAAATCGAGACATAAAAATGTCCGACACCGATAACGTTTTCTTCATTTTCCTTGGTTTGTGAGAATCTGCAGATACGTCTGTTTCCATGGTACAGGCTAATGATGTCACTTCCGGTAGAGGTAAGGTAAGCCCTTGGTTTGGTGTAAGATGGCTACCTGTTACGACAGTTTCACTCACGGAAGTCACGTGGATAAATGTATGTTTCGACCGGCCGATTTGGTTACCGTCGCAGTTGAATTTAGAAGGAGTACACCTTCTCACTTTTAGACGGATGAAAAACATCAAAGCGAGATTAGCAAAGATCAAGGACAACATAGGTATAATAAATATAATAAAAACTCGCATTCTAACTGCAAATCCATCTCCCAAACCGCGAGAACCGAGCAAGCATTCTGGTCGGGACAAGTTCGTAAACAAGAATTCTTCAACTTGACAGAAAAATACGATCATCCAAATCACAGCAATCATGATGACGACATTACGTCTACTTTGAAGTCGTAGATAAGTCGGATAGGGTCGGGTAATCAAGAGTAATCGATTCAATGTGATGTAGAGAGCGGATAGAGTACTGGTGAAATGATAGTAACGAAATAACTCCCACATTCGAATAATCGTTGTTGGCTCCACCGGTTCATTCCATTCCATTCCAAACAAGACATTGATGGCAACAAAAGAGGACCACCCAACTGAAAGCATCCCATCAGATACCACTAAACTGATTAAAAACGGATTCTCAGTCTTTCGGTAAAGTTCATTGTCACTGAAAATCGCAAAGGATGAGATGAAGGATGTCATGATAGTAAATATAGATGATGTTGCAAGCATCGTCAAGATGATCACTAATATCGGTAACGGAACGATCATCCGAGCACTGAGTTGGTCGAAAGGAATACTTGAATCGACTAATGAAGTATTCATTTTGCTTGTTAATTATCTATATCAATTCCTTTTTGGACAATTTGAATCGTATGACTATTAATAAAAAAAAATCTATTTGCAATCAACACCCAATCCGTTCATAAAATTGCATCCAAAATAATCAGTTTTGTTGAAAGTTGATCCAAACGGCTGTGAGCAAACATTTAGACTCGACTGCAGTTGTATATAAATTCAACCCGCATCTTCTTCACCAAGATGAATAAGGTTTTGTTTTGTTATGTGCGTGCAACTTCTTCTTCCTCTTTTGATCCTGTAAGATCATTAACGTGATGTATGAAGAGAAACTATCTCTCACCTTCTCTTCCGTTAAGTTGGACGTTTTCCCTCTCATTCTGAAAATGATAGTCTTCGCACAAAACGCCCAACCGCCCGTTATAAACACCTTATTAACCCAGGGACCATCTCCGCTTATAAGTTAAAGCAATTACTTCAGCATGAAGAGGTTGCATTGATGGCATCTTTAAATTAGTTATATTAACAACTTTATTTGAGTAAGTCAATATGTTGACAGTTGCTACCCACAAAATTACTATTGCACACAAAGTTAAAGACGTCAGCTAAATTTAGACCCTGATAGGTTCAATTCAAATATGGGTTGTTTGATCTCTGCTTTCAACTCATATGGTTTGTTGTTTGTTTAAATGGTATTTTAAACATTTTCTTATACCAAACACGGTTCTTGCTACAAATTAAAATTGCAATTAAAAGGTCTCTTGTTTTGGAGCTGAATGAGAAATTCAAGAGTCACTTTGCTTTCACTAAGTCCGAGCCTCGTATGTATATATATTTTAAACATGGTTTGGATTTTGCATACAATTAAGTAGCAGTATGCAGGGACAATCAACGGAGTTCGAATAAAAACTTTTGAAGGATAATGACGATTTTACATTCTCATCTTTGTATTCTCAAAATTTTAACTAGTATATCAATCATGAACTTTTGCAAGCAAATGTTAAAATCAATAATTCTACGGAAAGTATTCGTAATATATAGCGTATGTATATAAACAGGATTCCATTTTACATAACAGTATCAGGATTACGCAGATCTTCGGCACGGATTATGTGCGACTATAACTCTCCGAAGAGAGAGGTGGGGTGTGTGTTGGGGGATAACGATTTTCATAATTCATTTCATAATACTGAAGCAATAATGAGTACCGAGTGAAAATGACTCTCTTATGAGAAACAGGATATGAACTGACCCGATGCATGGCATTGGGAGGGTATAGCGGTAGTACAATATTCCAGCGACTGTATTTCCATGTGATTTAAAACATATTTATGTTTTTTAAATATATATTAGAACTGTGTTCATTGTCATTTATGCTTCTATATATAACACGTATGTATGGTACACAGACGTGCTGGCGGGGGTTGTGTCGAGGTGGTTGTCATGATATGAAGAAATCCCCCT
>KN884705.1:100523-116728 GCA_000934455.1 Apostichopus parvimensis
AGTCTATCAAGGTTGGATATATCGTAGACACCACCAATGCTCTCCGTGAATTCACCGCCTGATAAACGAAAAAAAACAGGGCCGTCGGTTAAAATAATCTATTTTGGTACTAAACCAGTGGGTTATTTAAATTAACTGTCAGAGGGTTACTATCAGTATCAAATGTTTTGGTGTAAACAACAACAAATCTATATGTCATTGTTTTAGTAAATAACATCCTAAAGTTTTCTTTATCGAATATATGTGTATTGTCTCCTGATGTACATGATATCTGTGTCTAAAACTTTACATTAAATAATTAAGCATAAAACTTTAATTCGATTCTACAGGTAAGGTCCTATGCTCGTAGATGGAGGGTTGACTGTAAAGAAACGCCGGGCCCAGCTAGGAACTGTAATACCCCTGACCCCCCCCCCCGCCCGCCGTCAGAATGACCAACTATTTGTGATCGTGGAAAATGAAATTAGCAAGCTCCAAGTGGGCTATATGGTTTGGAATGTTTACCCTTTTGCACAAGGGGTTATAATTATGTGGAGGTAACATACTAACACGAGAGTCTATACTTACTTGTTCCACGTTTTTGCAACCTGAGAGACTGGCAAATTGCGTCAAACCGCGCGTCGGCAGCCATTTTGGGTAATTTTGCGTGAACGCTGCATCGGACACCGGTACCGAGATTGGACGGACATGTCAACACGAAACCAAGATGCTCGTTCCACATAAATTCCTTCCCTTTACCCTTGATGTGTGTCTCAACCTGAAATACAGAAGCAAATTATTATGTATTATGTATAATTATTATGTAATATTATTACTTATATATGCATGTATGAATATGCATTCGAGTTCGTTATATAGTGTTATATCATTCGATAATTCTGTATGGAATTAATGATGGCATTCGAAGGTCGTCTTACAATTATTTCAATAAACAGATACTTTAAGTTTTCCTTGGATTTTCAAAGAACTAATGAACAGTTTGAACGGTAAATATATCAATTAATAATACACATATAAATCAAAAGATGTAAAAACAACAAACAAACAGACTAATTGGCTAATTAAGAACCCACCTCGCCTAACCCTCGACAGAATCGTTCAAATACAGCTTTCATATCTCCTCCTTGTTGCATAGAGATAATACGAGTATGGTCCTCTTCATTTATCCACAGCAGAAAATTCTTATCGTCATTATGCCTGCAAAATATAAAACAACAAATGAACTGGTTCTAAATACTAGCAATTTGAAATTTAAAATGGTGATATAATTATCATTTTGATTATTCAAATTGATATAGTGTAACCTTTTGAGAGAACTGAATGAGGAGTCTTTTTATTTATTTTTTTAAAATATTAGTATATATATATATAAAGTAAATGCCCATCGTTGGGTTTAATCCATAGACAACATGATTATAGACCGTCCATCAAACCGTATGTACAGACTCTCTAGAAAACTTCCATACACACCGTCCATCACACCGTATAGGAAACCTTGTTGTTCTTACCATATTCCTCTACCGTCGGGGAAATCCCTTCCCATACCCCCACTCAGGAAATGTCTGGAGACAGGTTTCTCAAAGAGAAAGTGATCATCAATCAGCTGCTGCTGGTCTTCAGGACTCAGAGTCAGAAGAGAATAATATTTTCCTGAGAGATCACCACCTAACGAACCAAGAGCTGTAAGATCAAAAGAAATTCTTCTTAAAACTGTTGAAATTTTGGAAAAGTATAAACTTTGGAATTAGCACATCATTTTAAGTCGCATTTCTGTGTTTAAATATTAAATATTTTGTTGTGTAGTAACAATAAAGTGTGGTACCATTGTCTCATTTGGCAATGAACGGTGCCAAATGAACTATTTCTTTTTACTAAAGTTAGAAATAGCGTCACAATTCAAAGAAATTATGTATGCAGGCAAGAGGTCGCTAAGGTATATTTTCTCTTTACTGTTTTATCGATATTGGCAAAGCATAAACCCTCATGCAGGCAAGGACTTACCTTCAGATACAAGGTTTTCTATCTCACGTCTTTCACCCCTTGTCACGTGAGGAGAAAGTGCAAATCCCCGGATGTTGCGACCAGTGCGGATCCTGGAACTGATGACGTAATTTGAATCGAGTTCTTCTCCGGTCAATTTGGAGGAATCCAAATCCGTCACGTGATTGTCTTTAAGAAAAGAAAGCAATAAAAATTCATCTATTTGCCTTGGAGTTATCGAGTTCCAAGGAACGATGGTCCAAAACTTATCCAGATGACGTTATAATTAAAACATGCAGAAGTGGGAAATCAGTTTCCTGTTTGACGGCAAAATACAATAAGTTAAAGTTTAGAAAGAAGTTTACCACACTTTATCTGGACTCTGGAATTATTTGACTAATGACTAAAATCAAAAGAACACTGTAACACAGAGATCGCGTCACCGGACAAATTTCATGCACTAAAATCTTTTAATTATTCATTTTCAATAACGCAAACGTTTGCAAGTTTTGAAGGAAGAAAATATTAGCCAAATCTAAAGAAACAATATTTTTGAATACCCCTTCTCTTCGCTATTATGGTATATATTAATTATGGTAAAATAGTGCATCGATGCAACATTGCTTTAGTTTGCAACTTTTTATATAATGTTGAAGAATTTTCAATTGTTTAGGCTGTACCGTAAAAAACACGTGAAACACATGAAGAAATGATATTGTCTGTTAGTGGGTGAAGGCCGGTGGAGGGGTGTTGCTGATCCCCCTGTGAGCTTATTCTGGGGGGGGGGGGCTAAATCCCCCTACAGTAAACATGCACGGGACATAGACGAGTGATACCTAACAGATGTATGAGCATTTAGTTGCATTTATATGTACAAATGATCTTGAAACAAACCTGTTTTCTTGAATCCGTTGTGATACTCTTCAATGACAGGATCAAATAGTTCTGCATAGAGTTCGTAACACTCCTCATCACCAGCTAGTATACCAAGATGGAAGTCTGTGGACAAGAGTATAAGTAAATAAGAAAAATATACAATGTTTCAATTCCGCGAAAACAAATTTACAAGTTAATTTTCGTCTTTCATATTATGGAGGAGAAAGAAAAAAGCTCTAGTTAAGAAATTAAGATGGTAATACTTGAATAACTAAAACAGGTTTTAAGCTTCTTTAATTAGTGCACTTTTCTTGTATTACGAAGCTTTTATTAATTTTCAAATATAACGTAATATTAGGCTATATACTTATGCTAGATAGAAAATTTAATATCATATTTGTTTCATTTTTTTTTAATCTAGATAGAAAATTTAGGTACCTTTTTCGTTTTATTACTAATTCAATCTTATATTACTTATTCATATTCTAATTCACATCAGAACCACTTAAGTCATACCTAAGTTAGACTTAAGTTACATCTCATCAGAAAGTTTCAATTACCTGTCATTTAACCTTAGTAGCGAATTAGCGATGACATCTTTAACGCATACCATATGTGGCAATAACTTAGGTTAGTACATGTGCTAAGGTTCATATAAATTGTTTAACACAAAAACCTATTGTTTTGAAACGGTTTCAGACGCTATTGTAACAATCTATCAACATACTTCGTAAGACAATAAAAAATTAATAAAATAAATCATAAGAAAAACACACAACTAAGTCACTCAAACTAACCGTGGTTATCTACGCCATTTTGAATTGCACGATCGATTGTACATCCACTTGAGGTAGTGACGTCACGTAATCTCGCGTAAATCTCCTTGGTAAGGTATTTAGAGAGCAGACTGTGATGACCCGTGAAGTCAGGGTAATCCTCATCTGCTGGGTAATTCTGTTGCAGTAAGTTGGCCATTTTCAGAGACTTCAGTAACTGATCTGAAAAAAGGGAAGAAAGCAACAGGTTATGTATGTTGCAGGGTCGAGTATACAAAAAATATATATATATAAAGTCTGTATCTTCATTACGAGAGAATGGCAAAGCTAGAAATTCTTTAAAGGGAGGGGGAGGGGTACATGTCCAAGGAGACTACATTAAAACAATTTGCTGTCTCAATATCATGATTCAGGACAAACACAAGTGAAAAGTTGGCTAGTATAATAAGTATAATATTATACCTTCACAATTGCCTCTGCACCCCTCCCCCTCCCTCAGCAAAAAAATCAAATAAACAAAAAAGTAAATATTCAAAGTTGGTTCCATTATTATGATTTAAGGTAAGTTGAGACGTTTAAGGCCCGGTCACACTACAGCGATATTTTATCGGAATACGGTCCGATTTTTCCGATTTTAGGCCGAAGAGTGAGGTTTGTGGTAGTGAATGTAATGAATGCAGTGAAATATTCGAATACCTATTCCAAATCTGAGGGGTTCTGGAACGGACTACATTCTGAAGTGACGTCACATCGAAAAACGATAAAAATCGAATGAGAAATCGGATAGCTATCCGATAAAAGGAAACGGAGTAAATTCAAAAGTTAGGAGAGGGCTATTCCACATCGGAATGGCTCAACAGATAGCAAATCAGGTCCTTTATCACTGTGGCTAGAAGACCCGAACGAAAAACTGGCTGTTTCGATTCCTCCGGGAAAATCGGATAGTATTCCGATAAAAAATCGCTGTAGTGTGACCGGGCCTTTAGAGTTGATGATTATAAAAGTAGCATTTAACTATTTTTTTTTCTAGTTATGATTAATTGACTATAATGTCTCCAAATGATACCAAGCGCATACACTGATAACTAGCAATTAAATTCACTTGTTAGTCCTGGTCTGAATGTCTCTTTTGCCTGACATATAGGTACGGTCTTTCTATACTGAAATTAAATAACCCATATAAAAGTTTATGCTTTCTCTTTGTTTACTCCTTCAGATCATCATAAATCTCGTGAAGATATATCTGCGCATGCGTCCATGTTGATGTGCCAAGTATATGGTTATACGCAATATGGATGAAGTCGTCTTTGTCGTATTGCTTTAGCGTGATACGGTATGTATTACAAAGAGTGTACCGCGTACATCGCAGTAACAACCAACTATAACATTCTTGTAGTTGTTCAACATTGATCCAAATCCTGACATAATTAAGTGTATCTGTGCTCTGTGTTGTTTATATGAATACTATATCCTCAACACATTCATTCTAGCCCTGTACACCCACGGGAGAAGACGAGTATAGTACCGACAGAATACCTCACTTTATGATTCACTAACATGAATATTATACTCACTCTGAAACTGTCCTTATAACCGTATACAGTCACATTGACTATGATTCTGTGTTTGATCATTTTAAAGAGCCATAGCGATTCTTGAGTATATCAAGATCAACTTTTCAATATTCAATTATTTGTCAATCAAATGTCCTCTAACGCCTTAATTTAAATAATTACTCGTTTATGAGATGCAGCTCACTGAATAATTAGAATAAATCATTGAACAGCTTGGGTCTGTACTATCAGAATTGTAAGTAAAATGTGGTGGACGAACTACCTGCCTATTCCAATCGATTTTCAAATTATCAAAGAATTTATAGAAAGTTTCTCTACTATCTATTAAACTATATAATATGTTATAAGAAAGGTAGTTAATCAGAGTACGGAAGGAATCGATTGATGGGACAACTAGGGGAAGTTTCGAGGAGATTATACATTATATGCATGCACGTACCCCTTCTAAATAGCTCCTCTCCGCCCCCCCCCCACACCCACCATCATAATTGATCCATTTGGTCTTATAATTTCATAAAACACATGTATGTTAGTACTACACTCTACTGCCTTTATCTTTTGAATATAAAACAAGGCAGTTGTAGGCACTCACTCCCTCCTTCCGCCCACCACCCCACCCCTCTCTCCCTCCCCCATCATCACCCACACACTATTCTCAAAGGTATAAATTTCCGTGTGACCATTTTCTAAAACATTCTGTAAACTTAACATCGTATATCCCTTTAATGATGCCAACTGTGTCACGTGAACCAGTTAAGATCCATCTGATGAAGATGAGTACTATACGCCCCATGTGTGCAACCGAATGGAACGCTAGGTATGTCTGTGCTACCTCCTGATTTACGGACAAAGTTATTGCATGACATTTACGTACTCTGGCACTCACCGACAGCTGGGGTCATTATACAATTAAAACCGACATATGTACGTATTTATATATCTCATCATGGATACTTTCTGTCGGACAGATGGAGAGTGATGACAGCAAAGAAGAAATGACAGAGAGATGTATATATACTGGTTAGAAATGTCACTTCGCTCGCTGGAATATCCGATTGACTTGTCAGTTCTCATCCCACCCCCACCCAAGGGCAAAAGGAAAGATTTGTCAATTCGTTATTTCTCATTACCTTGCAAGGTTTAAACTACATGTAAAATGTGCCCTTCTATATTATATAGAGAAAGAGGGGTAAGGGGTGAAAGAGTATACATTTAATATGATACTGTGTGATTATCTGATGGTCAGGTTAGGCATGGTTATATGATGAAAAAACAAGAACTTTTTAAAGAAGACATTTTGTTATCGCGATCACGCAGACTTCTGGACATAATGTTCGGGCAGAATTAAAACTTCTGATTCTTTCTTTATTTTGTATTCCGTCCTCACTGGCTTAGTAAAGTTAATAACTGCATGGGACGAGATGCCACGAACACAAACACAGTTCTCTGTCTCCAACGAGTAAAATCAAAACCACTGTAAAGGCATAAATAAACACGAACTGCAATATAGTATGGCAGTTCAAACAGATCAATCTAGTTCACTCAGTAAACGGTTGACTTTACACTCGACATAAACATTACCGGTTGCCAGGTAAATTATGATGTTTATCAAACCATAATCAAGTGTCAAAGCAAAAATCAGAAACAGTAATAAGACAATTAAATTCGAGTTTGTTCTTTGCTTTACGCAAACTGTTTGCAGTTTGAATTGGGATAAAAAAACAGATCATGTTAAATGTCTGTCGGAGTTAATTAAAGAAGACAGATTCATAATTGGCGATAGTAAACAAATCTATGGAAGGCCAAATAGGTCTTGTATTCAATAATTAGAGTCAGACAGCAAAAAAACAAACAATGTAACAGCCACATGCATACCCTATATATAAATATGTATATATGTATAGCAAATGATTAAACATTCACGATTAAACTAAGTGACAGGTAATTGTTAGTTGTTACTCTAGCACCGCATCCACTAATCAACATCTGCAGTATATATTTACCATTTTCTTTTTTGAAAACTGACACTGACGCCCTCTTATGAATATTCACGAAACGAGGTAATTCACATTTAGTTACATTATCCCATTAAGTTATTATCACAATTAGGCTTAATTGTAAGGATATCCTATAGAAAGTGCATTTCCATGAACTAGAGAACACACTCTCCACGCATAGTGTATATCTTTCACAAACAAGAACATTTCCTATGGATACTGCTGAGCGATAACAATTGGGGATTACATTGATATGTGATGAATATTTACATTTTGATTAGGTCTAATCATTAACAACTTTGTTCATGGTCTTGTATGTAACCTATTAGACAATGGTCCCGATATACCTTATTTCTAAACAATCTAGCACATTGGCAAAAGATAATGTTACATCATAGCAAATTGATGAAAGTTTGATATCTAACGAATTGGCACACCCCACGATGATACGTTTGACAAACTTATTTGTTCAACTATAGTCAGGCATAAGCCCACATATACGGAGTATACGTGTGAATATCCTTCAAAATACCGACAATGCGTGCAGGACAAACTTTAAGCTAGCTTTGAGATGCAAATCTTACCCTTGAACCGTTTATCCTTTCCTTTAGGCTGTTTCAGCTGCGTAAAAGCTGTCAAATGATTTCTTCTCTATCTCTCTGTCTATAAAATGACCAGTATACGGTAATCGAAGAAAACGATATCCCTTTCTTTAACTATTAGTTACTCCGGCGTAGTGGGTATATGTGTAGACAGATAATACACAGCTAGACTGCACGATGTGTAGTAATTACTGGAACCAGTTTAATGAAAGCAGAGGCCACATGAGAGTTACACTAATGTACTATATGAACTAACAAGCACTACGTCTAAATCAAATCTGACATTGCCCAGGAGAGGCAACGCGGAGGAACAGATTCAAGACAAAATGGATGACGTTCATACAAAAATGTGAAACTCAGTTAAAGAAAATGTTTTTTTGTTGAGATGTAAACTTGCTGATTTGATAAATAATTGTCTGTCGAGCATACGGCATGCAAGCATACGACATGACATATTCACTGTACTGCAGTCACAATGTACTAGACAATATTACCCATGATGTTAAATAATCAAGTTCCTTTAAAAATGAGAATCAAAGTGATGAATACAAAATCATGCGAAAAATATGACTCTTGCTTGCCTCAGTTGCGTAGCGAGGAACAAAATATGGCCCAAATGGAGAAAATATACATTCACCCTATGTCTGGGCTCCGGTGAGTATTTCTTGTATATTAGTAGCGTGCACATAACTTCAAAAGTGAGGGGATGGGGGGGGGCTGGGGATTACAAATTGTATTGTCAGGAATGTTATCAACTTTCCGTTCTTATACCTCCTCTACTGAATTAACTCCACTCCCATATATGTATGAACGGAAGGATGCAGGGTTTAGTTTTACATTGAGCGATATGTCTTTCCGAAAAGTACTGCATATTATTCATGTGTAAATATCAAGTAATTAAAGTACTGGTGTATAAACAATATATATATATATAACACGCCTATAACTCCAGTATATAGCCCTGAAAGAGGCTGACTAAATATCCCATAAAGACATATTCATGAAATAAACTAGGCCTATAGCATCTAAACTGACCAGTGTAGCAAATTGCAATGTTTGAATCATGAACTGGGTTCATATTCCGACAAATTCCCTACATGTGTAAAATAAAGAATTAGATTTTAACTACTTTTTAAAGTCTTTGCTTCTTTAAAGCTACCGAGTATATAGGAAAAACACATATTTAGTGGGATTGGAGCTATAACGAGATTATCTGAAACAAATCTTTTCTTGGGTGGAGAGAGCAACTATAGACGATTAAAATTCTTTACATGAGGCGGATAAGATTTTGTTGATCATGAAGATATGAATGAACGTCTCTTCGCGATATTTGAATTCTAAAGGGTTTTGTCATCCTTCAATTAAGTCCAGCTAACTCTTTGAAGACATAAATGACGGGTCGAAGACGACTAACCACCATTGGCATTGTTCGCCCTTCACTGTCAACTGATCAATACCAGTCACAGAATAACAATAGACTCCAAGTTTACCCCTCAAAGACCTCAAGAACTATCCTCTCTGGACTGTTGTAGCTTGCTTTCCTTATCGCGAGGGTAACTGGACAATAGGATTATAAACAATGGTATGCTAAACAATAGCAGATCTATTGAACAACTGTAACCCAATCACACTGTAACTTCTTCATCAGTGAAGCCAGTTTGCTACAATGTTGGTTGTAATAGTATCGGACAGAAGCCAAATTTCTCGAAAACTGTAGATTACGTTGTCACATGTAAATGGAGCTGATTGGGCAAGGCCCGTGTGGGCTGAAATGTAAATGGTAAAATGTGTAAATCTGGTGGAGGTTTGAAGTCTTCACCAGAAGTACTTAGTTTGTATAGATGCCATCATACGGTGGCACAAATGGGGTTGTCAATTAAGATTATTAGATGTATAAATTTCAACCTTTTTCTACGATACATACGAATTTCAGTGTTTCTTTCCAAAAGTAGACGTATGAACATATGGAAAACTAAACATTAGATGATTTCGAACGATTGCTTTATTGCCTAGCATTCTCGGTTTTGCTATCATGAAAAGGATCCAGCTGGATTGTTTAAAACTGCCGTGGCGGCTCTTGTTGCCAAAGAAACATGCTCCTGCACCCCACTTTTCAAAGAGTGGGGGGGGGGGCGGCCGACCTATTCCCTCCCCCGTTTCTAAGGTAGTATAACCACATATCCCACATCATGATAATTACCTTCATCAAATAAGTTGATGGAGTGTGGGGTTAGGTTTCAAATACAACTCCCAATATTAACGTGCCAGAAATTGCTCTCTAAAAGCTAAAATATTTGTCGTGGCTCTCAACCACAAAATGATTCCCAGAAGCAGTGTTAAACTATGGTCAACGAGATAGATTATATGCAGGTGCAGAGGAGACTGGATTGGGACTGGATTGAGAGGGAAGGAGGGAAACTGGATTGAGAGGGAAACGATCTCTACCCAGAAACACATGTCTTATCACATCATATCTTAACACTACATAACAACTTATTATTTGCATCTTTTTGTAATTCTTAAAGTATTTTCATTAAGTATTTTAAACTTTTAATCCCATTGACCAATTCAGGTCAAATCATTACATTTATTCACAACCCTCTGAGAAAAAAAAATGACTACTACAAGATGACTCGGCCGAAAATTAAAATTCTTCAAAGACGTAATGGAAGTTGGTACACGACTGACCATGCAGGCCTGACGAGAGAAGACATATATGTTTCGGAAGGGGTTGGGGGTTGGGTGGGGTGTCATTCTTCGGGTTCACATAGTAGGGCTGGGAAATTTTGAAATAAAGAATACTGTATTCCCATTTTCAGATAAATTGATCATACCATTTTATGTGTGCATAAAATGAATATATTCAGACGTCCGGTGACAAAATTGTCGGGAGGTCTCACCTGGTCCTCGACACACCTGGCCATAAAATTCAAAAACATTTTGGGTAATATTAAAATCGACTACAACATAGTACTGTATTAAGTAAAACTAAAGTACCCTCCTCCATCTTTTATCTTTGGACAAAGTATGAAAGTTAATTGTCAAATTCTTTGTGATCATACGACTATCAAAAGTTGGTCTCCGTGCAGAATCTCTTTCACATTAAAATTTCTAATGTCTAGGAAAAATGTAAATCCAAATTTCGCCCAAAATTTGGAATTCTCATCATTATTTGAAATTAGGACTAGACCAGCTAATGTATGGACTAGCGTGACTTTGTTGGATATTTAATTTCAAAATGGTTCAAAATCAAACAATACAACAAGGAAGAAAAAAAAAATCATATACAATTGCCTAATCAGTGACATGAACATATATCATGTATAAATACTTCATGTTATGGGTCTCAGCTATGTTTAAGGATAACAGAACTTCACTCGGTAGCATTGGCATACATCCAGAAAAGGAGGTACAAGTATATACACACCTACCACAAAATATTGTTTATTCTATATTCGTCAGTGTATATGCGATATTTTCTAGGAAACCATACATTGCGAACGTAAGATGAGGATCATGTCAGTTCCTTAGCAATCTGCGTGTACTGAGCCCCACACTACATACGTGTTACACAATATCTCACCGATAGCTACGCTAAGTTACATTAACACAGTACCGCAAACCTCAAGTCTTTCGAATATACAATATAAACGAAACATTGTGTCCCACAACTCTAGTTTTAGATAACGAAGATGACAGCAAACGTTTGAAATAACAAAATTGACGATCTTACCTGTCTTTTATAAAGAGTAAAATTCTTCCAACAAGGCAAAACGGAGCAAAAATCACTCTACGTGATGCAAAGGAAACCTAAATGAGAGCGCCGAGAAGTGGTTTCGAAGGCCAAAGGTCGTCGCTAGGGAAGCGCCTATTGAAGTCGTTAAGATCGATGTCTGGTAGACCCCCTTGGTCATAAATAAAGACCTCTCATGTAACTCCGTAGGCAAACAATATGGTCGTGTAGCTTAACAACGTAATAAGCGTAGGGTATCCATCTGTATAGTTCAATCAGGGAAAGGGCACCGCGTGAAAAATCCTCGCTTGTTCTGTGACGTTGAGAGGGCAGATTTCGTTATAACCCTGTTAAGACTGAATGATCACAAAACGATGTAAGGATTTCAAAATCAGTTGTTGACTAACATATATACCGAATTGTTAGATCTCTCAAGATGAAAGTTTTTTTGTTTTCGTTCTGTTTAATATAGTTGTCGTGGCTTCTTAATACCTTTACTACAGGTGGTAGTGAGTTTTTCCTTTCTCATCAATGGAATTCTCAGTAAAGCTCTTACGTAACATACCGAGTTCATATAAAGGCCTATCTGAACTATTCACATCAGAACCTCAACATTTTGTGAGGTTCATCAAATGACAGTGTTCGGAGAAATACATGTGACCCTTAGCAGCCTCGTAATGTAAATGTAGGCATTGCTATCAAATAATAATAACACCGTCCATATGAATTAATGACGTATGCGCACAATTATTGGTGTTATGATCTTATTTTTGTTTTTATCGACTGTGCTATGATGTCACGCTTCTCATCACTTACAAGGACAGTGTGAATATACTGTTTCTGTATTCGCTACTGGTTCCGAACTTTTCATATAGCAGCTACTGTCAGCGCGATATAAGTTTCAACCGTGACATGATAGTCCTTCAGTAGTGTTACATGGCACCTGTCATTATAGACAATGTTCCTAACCGGGCTGTTACACCGATGATTTATGTTATGAGTATGTATAAAAGAGAAGAAATCCAAAGTATGAAAAGTGAATTCCGTCAAACTAAAAAAACTGCCTACCCAAAAGAGGGGGAGAAGCCAGGAGGGGACATGTCCCGTCCTCCCATCGTCAGTCGGATGAAATTGATTCAGTAGAAGGGGGGGGGGGGCAGGTTTTTCGCATGCAGCCGGAGATGAATGGAAACAATATACTTCGGGGGTATACCTCTTTTTCAACGGTACACAAAACATTTATTAGCACAACCTTGTGTTTGGAGCTACTGACATAGACCTAATTTATAGCCTAAATATGCCTCAGAATACCATTTAAGTTTGACGTCTAAATTCTTTTCTAGGAATGACCCCAGATCCCCTCCCTCACATGAGAGTTGGCTTCAATGACCGCATAGCATGCAGTAACTCCCTTTATAAATTACGCCAATGATGGTTCAGATCGGGGAAAATTTTTAACTTTGTACGCCACCACCACCCTTGATATCCTACGCAAGCGACTGCTGTAATCCTATGCAATGTACTGGTATTATACGCATCTTTCACTATACAGACTGGCATACTTAGGTGGCGAAAGAAGGTTCAATCTGGTACGTTGGGGCTGAGTGGGGTATATGATTTTGATTGGAGGGGTATCAAAGTCACCTCAGAATGGACCCATTGTGCAATGTGCATTATGTAACACAAAATATGGTTATTCAATGTTCGCAATAACTATTCTTTTTCAACAAAAGGCCACTTTGAAATTATTACATATTTTTAAATTTCTCAGCAAAAGGACGTTTCTAAATCACAACTGAAGGGCACTGTTTCATTACAGATGGGAAATTAACTTTTTTCGTTAACAAAACAGGGCACTTCTTATTTACGAGAAGGAACACCGTCGTTTGAGTTTTTTCCCCGACAAAACTCGGAGCTAAGGTGCACACAAGGTTCAGCCAATAAGCACTTATACAATTTTTTGTGTGAGGTTGAAAAGTGCGCCGGTCGAACATCCAACCCCTAACACCTCTGGATCCTCGCCTTTTAAGAGCGTCCTGGGCCGGATCTTTGGTCTCATTCTTCCCGACGGAATGTAGAAATTCCCAGCTGAATTTAAGAGAAAGAAGCAACCGACTGAAGATGGAGGTGGGACCATACCTCCTCCGCATCTCCCCCACCCTTGCGCACGCCACTGATGGAAATGAAATGAAACCCTCTCATACTTGTTAACTTTCATTCTACATCACATTAATTTGAGTCTGTCTTCATACATAAAATGATATGATAATTAATTGAGACTCTATAGTTATTTAGAGTGATACCAGTCACCAAACATGCACCTCGATAAACGAATGAGACATGGACAAAATAAGAGGTATGATCGTACGGTGGGTTGCATAGTTATGAATATTAATAGTTATGAATATAAAACAGAAGAAATATGAAAAAGAAAGCAACCTCATGCGAACTAGAAAACATCTACCATCCGCCGCAATACTCTCGTTGTATATGCATATTTCACTACGGTATACAGAATGACATATGGGTGTACAGAGAAAAAAAAACTACTTTCCCTGGCCAGGGGAAATGACCGGTACGGGAAAGAGATTAACCTAAAATCCTCTCATTTATGTCAAGGACGCAGGTCTGGTAATGACAGAGCCGGGATATGCATGGTATAGATCTATCAGGAATAGTTTTTGGAAACTTGCACCAATGTATGTTATACATCGTCGGCGGGGGAGGGGGAGGGGGGTCGGGGCATTAAGGATTATTCAAAATTTAACCTTGGCCTAAACAGAAATCACGTGAGCTACTGTAATTCCCTCTTACATATTACATTACATACAAACATACTGAGCCTCACAATTTTCGGGCTCAAAGAATGTGTCCTGCATTTGAGGTGGAAATAAAATTTGGGCCCGCTCGGCCCCCGGAATTGTTTGTGCACAGAGGTCCCAACAACTTTGGGCCTATACGCACCATCTATTAACTAACAACTGTATTCTAAGGTTGGTTAAAATCCGAGTAAGGGTTGCGGACTTATTGCAAAGTAAAGATTATTACGTTTGACACCATAACCTCATTAATATTCATAAGGTCAGCGCCAAAAACGACAGGGCACACCTTCTCACAATAATACATCTTCATAGCAAGTATGGCAAATATCCACCAGTCCGTTGTTGAGTTATTGCGGACCCAAGCAAGTGTAACAGACGCACACATACACACGCCAAGCTTGCTGCACAGGTTACTTAGCTTCCAGCAAGGAACCAAATATGAAAGTCGTAAACGTGACAGATAAATGAGGTATACAAATGAAACATAAATTCATCATTTAGTTGTCTGGCACTCTTTTTGCCAGTGCAAAGTATCCACTAGAATAATCTCGCACGGCCGTCAAGTACATTCCTAGTTACAAGAGTTTCTTTCTTTCTCTTTTCTTTGAACAGGGGTGAGAGGTCATCAAATTATTGGAAAGGGAAGGAGCAGAGTCACATAACAAAACAAACAAAGTAAAACATTGGGTAAAGTATTCGACTTTATTACATACTGCATATCATAGTTGCTATTCACAATATTTTACAAATTGCTTTGAAATTCAGTAAGGTATGTACAGGGTCTGCATGGCCAGGTGTATGATATACATAATGAGGGACCTGTCAAAAGAGTATTAGGAACTTGTGTAGGCCTCGTCTTTACAAAAGTGATAGTAATACACCTGGAGGGCCTGGCATTTCGATCTAAGCCTGATCTTCTTCCAAGGCAAACAGAAACGAAAACAAAGGACACATGAAGAGACACAAATGGACAGACAGGTAAGTAAAATTGGACAAATGAGCAATGAATAGAAAAAAAAAACTAGAGACAACAAAGGAGAGGCGAGACGAAAGGAAAGAGTGATGGGAAGATTAAGGGCTTAGTGGAGATAATCTCTGAGGGGTGAACACAGCTGGCGAGATATATCCAACAAAGTCTACTTACAACATTGTGCATATAAGTTGTGAATGACGTTTGAAAAATAAATTATCTGAAGTTTTTTGCATTAGTTTTCCCCTTTAAATAACACATATATCTTATAAGAATAACTGCAGTACTGTACGGTGGAAGAAATTTAAAAGAAAACTGGTGAACCCTCAAAACTGATGATTTCATTTTCAAAGTGCATGGCCACTAATCTACTTCACAGAGCAGTGCACATAGAGAACTGTATTCCAGTTGGTAAAACTTGATTTTCATTCAAAATTCTATTACAGAGGAACAGAGGTAAAATGGAAGAGGTTATTCCAGGAACCAGGGGAAGGGGGCACATTACATGCTATTTTCCTCATTCCACAAGGGCAGAGATATACAACCCCTGGACAATGCAAATAGATGCACACACACATATATATATACACATGTATATGCATATGCATAATTATATATACATATATAGTTTCCTACTCATTGCGTTTTCAATAATATATATTAATTTGCCTTTGTCGTTTATCTCCATTTCATGCAACAAAAGTCTGTTCACAGTATCTCTTTCGATATCCGCTTTTAGGAATCACAAATGATTTTGAGTTGGTTAGCATCATGTTTGATCTTTAGAGTTAGGCAAAATATGTCACCAAAAACAGAACTAGTATTGTTCGATACAGGTGACAAACGCCTACAGTGGAATTACGACCTTCCTAACC